>NW_006499973.1:5399577-5423870 GCF_000471905.2 Amborella trichopoda | reverse complement strand
GAGACGAGAGAGACGAGACGTAGAGAGAGAGAGACGAGAGAGAGAGAGAGAGAGAGAGAGAGAGAGAGAGAGAGAGAGAGAGAGAGAGAGAGAGAGAGAGTGAGAGAGAGAAAAGGAATGAGAGGAAAATGAAAGGAAAGATAAAGAGAGAGAAGGAATGCGGATGAAGAAGATCAGAGAAGAAAACGAAAGAGAGATAAAGGCGAGAAGAGAGAGAAAAGAGGAGAGAGAAAGAGATGAGAGAGAAAAGAGGAGAAAGAAAGAGAGACTGAGATGAGAGAGAAAAGAGAAGAGAGAAAGAGAGATTGAGATGAGAGAAAAAAAGAGAAATAGAGATAGAGATGAGAGAGAAAAAAGGAGGAGAGAGAAAATTACCTTACTAAAGGGTATCGACCCTTTTTTTCTCTCTCCTCTTTTTCTCTCCACAATGCACCCATGAACTCAAGGCAAAAATTGAAGTTTTATTGGTCAATGTGTAGAATGAACAGGGTGTCATTTACAATTAGGTTTTACATGTTTATAAAGAATTAGGCCTATTTTATGGGTGTACACCAAAAAACTACGATGATAATTACAATTTAATTGAATTAAAAAAAAATTTTAAAATGGATGCAAAATGATTGTTTTGCCCTGCCCAACAATAGATGGAATTTCAAAACAGTCCTTGTTGCTGCCCTAGAACTTGCGTGATCTTCCATGAGTGATCTGGGGTTGCTCCTGTTTGATTGAAAGAGAACTGTTTTCTTGTAGGGCTCAGCATGACGATCGATTTGATACCAACTTCGAGCCATGAATCATGTTTTTAAGCATGATCATGCGGCTTGAAATTTGGATGAATCTTGAAAATTTTGAATCGATAATGTGTTCGTTCCTTGATGTTTCTCCGTGATTTCTTCGCTGGATCACACTGAGCATGTCGTCATGATCTCATGGCAACAAACGCAGCTCGAATTCGTGCCCGGATGAAGATTTTGTAACTTTGGAATTTTGGCCGAAATCTAGAATTCCAGCATCAGAATTTATAGTCACTTTATTGGCTTCGTGTGAGAAATTCGACCGTTCATCATATATAGGGTTCGGACCAGAGATAGCTCTAGACCTTATGCACACGATGGAACTGATCTCGTGTCAATTCGAAGGGTGACCGCCATGATTCAGTCCCTCGAGTGAGGCATGTTGCTGCTGATTTTCTGTAACTTCTTTTACGAATCAGCAACTTCTCTCTAGCTTTTCTCCCTGCTTGGACGTCATCATGGGACGTGTCACATATAGAAGCGTTTGTCTTGACGAGACGAACACGCTCACAAATTTTGAGCGCGATCTGACTCGGGACGAATGAGATATGGCCCCCAACATTCACTACTCGAGACTGTAAAAACAACCACCTGTAGTGGTGATTTGGTGCATAGAGGCCACATGGAAATAGTGTGCAGCCTATCCCTTTTCAATATATTACCCATAACTTTGTCTTGGAATACCCGATTAAGCCGAAACTTGACCCATGGGATTTTCGACCTTGCCGGATCAAATGTCGGTGGTCCCACAACAATTTGAAGCACCGAAAATATAGTTCTAGTTACGGGTCTATTTTAGGGTGCTAGAGATCTTTCTGAAATTGTTTCTTTGTCTGCACTGCTTTAGATATGTTTAATTTGACGAAACTTGGCAGGTGGCCTTTTGAAGTGCTTAGAAAGATTTCTACCCATTCTGGGACAATTCTGAGACTATCGAGAATTCCATTGTATGTCAAGGCTTCATTGACAGGCTTCCTCTTTATTCTGCATCAGGGACCAAGGTGCTGAAAAATGTGTTCAAACACACTCATTCGATTAAAAAAGAGAGACGAGATAAAATTTCTTCATAAATCTGGAAGGAAATTTATAATTGCAAAAATGTGGTGCTTTTTTTTTTCTTGTTTACTAAGTGGCACAAGGATCAGCCCCTATGCCTTCTCTTTCCAAATCTCTTTGCAAGAGTAAGCTCTCCGACAACAAAAATTTCAGACTTATTCTCTCGCTCACTTTCGGGTACTTTCGTATGGAATGTTGAATGTAGCTATAACAGAATGCCGGACCAAAGTCATTTTACAATTTTAAAATTTATTATCTATCCTTCAAGATGTTTATATCTCGTCTATAAGTGAAGACAAGATTATATGGGAAAGTAAAAGTGACGGGTCTTTTCTGTTAAGTTTGCCTATCGATTAACTTTTCTATGATCTGCCTATCGATTACTTTTCTATATGGTCCAAGATTATCTTTTTGTAATACGGAAATGACATATCCCTATGAAGATTAAGGGCTTTTGTTTAGATTGCCTTACCATATAAATGTCTTACTATAGACAATCTTCGAAGGAGGGGAAAATCTTTCCTAATATGTTTCTCAAGAATGATGAAGAAAATTGTTGCCACATTTTTTTGTATTGCTCCTTTGTAGATGATATTTAGAAGTGAGCTTCGGCCTTTTGGGTATCACTCTTATCATATCAGTAGATATTATTTCAGTTATTAATCATCTCAGCTTCCCATCTTTGCCCAAAACAGTAATTATTATTTGAAATATCTTCAAAAGTGCTATTTTATGGTAGATCTGGCTAGAATGGAACATACGTACTTTTGAAGGGAGGTCTTTGGATCTTGCAAGCGATAAAATTTTGCCGACCTTATGCTACTGGTAATCTATTACCGTTGATGGGAGAGAAATTTCAAGGACATATATCTTTGTTAATTTAAAGGTCCTCACATTCTCTTATATTCCAAAATACCGCCTCTTATATTCCAAAATACCGCCCGTCTTTCACTTGAACCCCTCCTCTTGAAGGTGTTTATAAATTAAAATTTGATGGAAGTTATTCGAGAAATCTTGGACAAGCTGGAGTAGGTGGTCGAGATCATGAGGGTACCACTATCTTATATTATATTTGGTCATGTGGTTCTACCATCATGTGGTTCTACCACAGCAAACCAATCTGAGATGGTTTCTCTTCTTCAAACCTGCAAATCATTGTTAACAAAGATGTTCAAGGCATTATTCTGATCGAAGGAGACTCTCTAAATGAAATGTTATCAAATGGTGTAATCAACAACAAAGAATCCCTCGGTCCTTTCATGTTTGGCTATAGGTTTCCTTTTTCCACATTTATCGATAGACAAATAATGCTGCTGAGCACCTAACTAAGCTCGACATTTCTCATTTATCCTTTTCTATTTCTGTTTTTAGCATGGTAATTTCATGTTCTTGTACCAATTTATCAATTTATCAAATTGAACATTCTAGAAAAAATATAATTTGATCCAAATTTTTTAAAGATATATAATATTTAACATGAAAATAATAAATACAAATTATTTTTTTAAAACTAAAAAATAATTACATCAAAAAAAATATTTGTACGGTTAGTTACAATTATTTTTAGATGGACCATTTAATTACATACAAATTTAAAATAAATGCTTTATACCCGACGACCGGATATGCCGCCCGGCCCTCATTCGTTCTTTTCGAAATACGTCCCGTGTCCCAAGTCCATAAGCGTTCACTAGTACTTTTCTCTCCTTCTCTCAAACCCTAGCCCCCGCCCTATCCACTTCTCTCTCTCTTCCCCTCCCCTGGCTCTCTTTTTTAAACTTTGGCAACCAAAATGGAAATTGTGAGATGGGTTCTTGCCCTTTTTCCTTTTTTTTTTTGTTTGCATGGTTTG
Organism: Amborella trichopoda; assembly: GCF_000471905.2. The sequence goes on along the minus strand of NW_006499973.1, from coordinate 5,420,168 downwards.
AATGCCCACTATTCTTTCATCTGCCATTACGGCTATATAATGCCCTGATACCCACAGTTTCTCCATTCCATGAGAGCATGGATTTCAAGTGCCTTCCGTATCAATCTCTCTCTCTAAAATACAAAAGTATCTATTTCAAATAGATGACAACACAAAAGAGCACTTGTTTGTGTATTATCTTGCTCTCATTGAGGCGACGAGCAGAGGAGAAGACCAATATAGAGAAGAGCGAGTAAAGACGGTTTTGCAGGTATTTGCAATGTACAATGTCATGCCCATGCCTCGTAGCTTGCAGATTTTTACTGAGATCATGCGTATTTTTGTTTGAGGCCTTTTGTTAGATCGTTTTGTGTAAGTTATTGTCTGGTTCATCGAACGCAGGGACATTTCTTTCCTAATGAATTGGAATAAAAACGGAAAATTAAGTTGGATTTTGTGAAGAAAATGGCTATGATTTTTTAGAGAGAGAGAGTCTCTGTGCTTTGCTATTGTCTCTCTTGTTCTTCTTTGTACTTGCTCAGGCGTTCATGGACTTGGTGCACATGAAAGGGGAGTGGTATGCACGGAAAGGGCGTTAAGGAAGTGCTCAATAGAAATCTTGTGCCGCATGAAATGTAACCAAATGAATTGTTTTGGGGTTTTACGCGATGATTTCCCTAAATTTTTCATGCTCTCTCTGAACCTCTTTCTCTCTTCAAAGACCCTCATAAACCCTAGTCTTTTCCCTCTCCTCAACACCTCTGGTCCCAAACACTTCACTGTCTTTGTATACCCTAAATCATCTCCATTTCTGACTCTCTCTCTGTCCTTTCTGAATTGTCTTTGGTTTCAATCTCTCTAGTTTATGCCCTCTATTCTATACATTCTTCATCGTCTCAATCTTTGATTCTAAGCGATTTTGTTGTTTTTCTGGGGAGTTCTTTCTGCTTCTCCCTCTGTTGCGATTGGACTTTGCAACCAATAATGGCAGAAGGGAAGTTTGATCTTTCAGATGATCTCATTCTTATGAGATCTACGAGATCTCCATATTAGCTCTGGCCCTTGAAAGGTTGGTAAATTAGGATTAGGGTTTCAGAGTTTGAATCACTCTCACTGGCTGTGATTCTGGTTCTTGAGTAATTGTATTGGGGTTTAGGGCTTTTAGGATTGTCTCTCTCTAGATTTTCAAAGAAAGATATGCCATTTCTCATTCTCTTTTCTTTCATTTCAAGTAGCTATTGTGGTTCCTTTTTGTTTCTTGTTCTTCACATCCTCTTTAAGTTGTGCCTTTGAATACCTGATCTCTTTTCTGATTTTAGCAATCTGTAGATTCGATGCATTTATTTTAAAGTTTTGATAAATAGCTTTGATTCTTGAGAGTTAAATGTTTAATGATGTGCATTTGGAGAGATTCAATTGTTAGAAATTCATTTTGAATGTTAATTACTTGGTAAATGCTTGTAATTTTTTCTTGGCTCTTTATCATATTTTAGGTTTGCATGAACTCCATAATATTATATACTTGTCATTCTTTACGAATTCTATTTATTGCAACTGTTTCTTTGTAGGATATCTAATTTATGGCTCACGTCCTGAATTGCACACTCCTGTTTATTTTTCAATGTTTTCAGTCCTACTGGTGTCGGTATCTATTATTTGCAAGTTTGACAATCATGAGATTTGATAATGGAACTTTGACAATCATGAGGAAAATAACAATAAACTGTGGCGTGATTTGGCTTTTGTTTTGAGTGTTTTAGGCAATTCACCGAATTAGCAGTTAAAGATTTTAGTACCATGTTCTTATTGGCATAAAATCTTAGTATGGATTTAGTTTTGGAGCAGGAACCTTTCTCTATTCCTTTTGTATTTCTAAGCGGTTCTTCTACTCACTTTTCTCCCCCCCCCCCCTTTGTTTTGGTAGATACTGTTGGATAAAGAGTTTGGGTTGTTAATTTCCCTCATTGTTTATTTGGAGGTCATGATGCGGAAAAAACAATGTCGGGTTTTTTGATGAAATAAAAGGTTCACTGTATTTTGATAAAATTTCATTTGTTGCATTTTGATTTATTCAAGTTTTTGCATATTGAACATTGTCCAAGTGTCCTGTGTTCAGTGAGTTTGTTTGTTGGGGACACCTGGCCATCTTTGCAATGCAAATTGATAAAATATCTGAATGCTCTTACTGTATTGCTATAACATGTATATCTAATGCATCGGTGTTCTTATTTGTTGTTTGTGTTTCCTTTATGCCATGGAAATAAAACATTGCACTTATAAATTTCAAGTTCATGAACTATGACTCTGAATTATCTCTATTAGCCTGCTAGAATCCAGGCAGCTGTGATGTTTATACTTCTCCTGAATAATCTCTCTTAGCTTGCAAGAGTCAGGGCCATAGTGATATTTTAAACATTTAATTATTTACCCTGCAGAATGTGCTATTCATTATATCCTGTTAAATTTTTTTTTCTTTTTTTGCATATTTGAAGCAGGGGTTTTAGGAACCAGATTGTAGTATGAATATAGGAGTATGTCACCAGGAAACATGGCTTATATATGCAATCAGCTGTTTCTTTTTTGAGCTGTATATGGTATGCCCACTTTATTTTTACCATGACGGACAAATTTTTTGAGTGCATTGATTGGTTTCACTTTTTGATTTCTTGCCTCTATACAAGGGAAACAATCCTTTTGATTTATGATGCTCATAGTTACAGAGCATGCTGCTGCACACATGGTGAGGTATGTCTGTTTGTAGAAGCAACTTTTTATCATTGCATTTTATACTTCATTTTAGTTGTAACATCCTTAGTTATATTCTACCATATTTGAAGGTATGAATCCTTGTTGAGAATCGATGTCGATGTCTATTTTCGACTCATAATGTTATCTGCAGCCGATCGCTGAACCTGCAGACTGGTTGGTCTAGTTCCAATTGCTTATCTGATGTAGCCAAAATCTTGAAGTAGAGAGGTAAAAAGGAACACAAGAAAAATTTCTGAAATAAAGAATCTTAAATCCGAACATTGCAAAATAAGTAAAGTTGAGAAATATGTTATTATGGAGATATACTTTTGTCTTTTTCTCGAGATCCATAATTTTCGTTTTTATTTCTAGAATTTCCAATCTTACTTTTTGGCAGTTTGTGAGCAGACATTAGCCTCTAAAACAATTCATAAGGAATGCCAGGAAATTATAATGCAAAACTGACTTTGAATTCTTGCCTCAATCTGATACATGGATGGTTTTTTCTCCATACTTCTTGTCATCATTAAATTAAGTTTCAGTTATTTTTTATTAAGATTCAATCAAGTGTAGTTAATGTCTTAAAGTAATTTTGTATTGCACAGTGCATAGTGTGCATGATGAAGGCACACTACATTTACCCAAAATGAAGGCAAACCACATCGCCTAGTGTACGCGTGTAGCGTTGTTCACAATGTGCAATGCGTAGTCCATGTTGTGCAGGCGTGCAATGCGTGGTGCAAAGTGCATTACCTGTAGTGCGTGGTGCAAAGTGCATTACCTGCAGTGCATGGTGCACATGCATAACATGCCATGGATAGTGTCGTGCGTGCGTATGTTATGTATGATAGCTAGAGCACAACACAGTCCAAAGTCAGGGGCTGCATACTGCTTGTTGTGCTAGTGCAATGCAATGGCCAAGGTGGATGGCCCATGCATACGTAGTGCACATGCACGCAATGCGGGTGTGCCGTGCATGTGTGAGGTGCACATTTCTTGCTACACTATGCATGTGTGTGGTGTGCCATGCACGATGCTCTATTTATGTGTGTGGTGTGCCATGCACGATGCTCTATTTATGTGTGTGGTGTGCCATGCACGATGCTCTATTTATGTGCGTGGTGTGCCATGCACGATGCTCTATTTATGTGTGTGGTGTGTAGTGTATATTGTATTTTGCATGTGTTCACAATGCATGCTTGGGATACGCTTGAACAGTGGGTTAAATGTGTGCAATGAGCCTTGATCTGCACAGTGCACTACACTTATGTAGTGAAATGTGCTTGGTACCCACGTGAAGTGCGCATTGCATGTGTAGTGCGAGGTGTAGTGTTTAGTGTGTGGTGCTAATTGCACAGTGTGCAATGCATTATTGGCAAATGTGGGGCACATTATGTGTGCGTTGTTAGTGGTGGTGGGTGCAGTGCATGACATGCTGTTAGTGGCTATTAGTATAATGCATGGTGTTTTTTTTTTTTAGGATAGTTTAGCGAGGATGGGGTCCCCTGCCTATGGTATGAATGGAACTCAAGACGTCATGTTGTGGCGCCCTGCCGCCCTGATTAATTTGCCTTGGGCGTTTTTTAAGTACAGTGCATGGTTGCATTGTTTCAATCCATAGCGCTTGGTGGTTTGTGTTGTGAGTAATTCTGGGTGCACATTGTGCGGTGCATGTCGTGCATTGTGGGTGGTGCACATTGTGTAGTTATTTATGTGGCACACTTTATGCAGATCGTAGTTCACAGTGTCCATTGTGTATGACACAGTGCATATTGTCTCTCAAGTTTCAGCTTTGTGGTTGACGAATCAGTTTGGTTGAGGGGGATGTCAGGGGTTCGAATCCTTGAAATGTGTCCTAGAAAAGAACATTTTACCCAAATAAAAGGTCTTTCAAAAAAAAAAAAACCAAAGAACAAAGTTGACCTACCTTATTTTTATAAGAATAGGCTCAAGCTAGGTGTTGAGGGTAGCGGGGTGCCACAACATGATGTCTTGAGTTCCATCCCTACTAGAGGTAGGGGATTCCTTTTCTCTGTTAAACTACCCAAAAAGAAAAGTGTTTGCACTAATTATGCAAAAAGCAAGTGTGATGCACGGTGCATAATGGAGGGACGTCAAATGGGGTATAGTACAAGGTGTGTGGTGTGCGGGCTCACAATACATTGTTTGTAGTGTGCTGTGCACATTGCACAGGCACACAATGTGCAATGTCATAGTTTGCCATGTGTGGTGTACATGCGCAATGCGCTTTGTATGATGTGGTGTTCAAGTATGTTGTCTATGATAGCAAGAAAAAAAAGGAGTCTGAAGTGTAGGGTACTGTAGTGCGCGGTGTGCCAGTGCCATGCGATGGCACAAAGTGGGTGGCCCATTCATAGTAGTCCATGCGTATGTAATGCTTGTCCGCCATGCATGTGTTGAGGTGCACCTTTTTCTCTAAACTATGGATATGTATGGTGCACCATGCATGATGCTCTGCTCTGCTCATATGTGCGATGTGTAGGAATAACCTCAAGGCATAGGTGGTCAGGGTGGTGGGTGCTGCTATATGACATCTTGAGTTCCATTCCTATCACGGACAGAGGACCCTTCCCCATTGATCTTCTTGAAAAATATGTGCATTGTGCTTTGTATGGTGCATTATGTATGTGTGCAACAATGCGTGCCCACGATGCACTTCCGCGGCTTGCCATACACAATGTGCAAAGTGTGGGGCACGGACATGCAGTGTGCATTGCAATATGCAATCCGTGGTGCCATGCACAAAATCTTCATGCACTATTTTTTTCTTTTTCTTTTTTGAGTAGATCATCGGGGAATGGATTCTAAACCTGTGGTAGGAATGAATTCAAGACGTCATGTTGTGGCACCCACCACCATGACCACCTATGTCTTGAATCTTCTGGCATTGTGCAAAGTGCATAGGCACACAATGCGTAATATGCAGTCTGTCATGCCCATGCAATGGTTTTCGTGGACTATGCTTGGTGCGTGTACATTGTGGAATGCAAAGTGCATAGTCGAAGTGTGTCGGGCATGCATGGGCACATGGTTTTTGCTTAGTGCGCAGACATGCAATTCATAATAGCAGTCCTTGGGGAGCATTGGCTTGGCATGCAGTGCAAAGTGTGGAATGGAGCCTAGGCTGCCAGATTTATCTTCTCCTTCTTCTCACCTAGATCTACCTATGGCGTCTTTTTCAATGCATCCCGTTTCCTCCTCTGTGTCTTTCTACTTTAGATCTTCTCCAACTTTGGTTGCTGCAAACTCCTCAAATGGAGCTAATCTCATCGGATTTCATAATGGAGATAAAGCTTTAGATGTTGGAAATAAAGGATTCTCGTCAATAGAGACCAACCCCCATACTTTTAGTTTTCGGTCGTTGCCAATGGCCGCCAAATGGAGATGAGAGAATCGACATGCTACTGCAAAACCATCCCTTAATGCTTGGAAACAAGGTATGTCCTCAATATATCTGAATATCCAATGGAGTGCTCCACGCCCCAGAAAGACCATCCTAGTAACATGGAAGACTCCCCCACACGGCTTCTTTGAGCTTATACTAATGGCTCGTCATTTCAGAACCCGGGTGCTACTTGCTGGGGGGGGGGTTATTCTCCGAGATGACTGTGGGAGATTCATTGCTACATATGCATTACCACTTCACCCGGCTTCAAAATGAATTTGGTTCCCCCTACAAATTGCGAGTGACTTCAAGGTCCTTATCAAAACTCTACAAGGTTGATACAAATCCCCATGGAGACTGCACACCCTCAAACAAATTTCCTCTTCAAACTATTTACCGATGCTGGTCAACAATGGCAAAGAGGGCTTGTTTCATGAAGCAAATATGGTAGCAGACTGCCTGGCAAGATGGCTGTTGCACTTTCAACCCTCTTGACTTTTATTCCGTTCATATGATGTAGCTAGGGCTGCCTACAGGCCGGGTCCAAAGCCCAATAAGGTCCGGGAATGAACAGGCCCGGCCTGGCTAGTAAATTCAATGTTCAGGCCAGGCCTGGAACTTATTGAACTGGGCATGAGCCCGACCTAGCCCAGCCCATTAAGAAGCATCGTTTTTGTTGTTTGTTTTTTTTCTTTTTTTTTTTTGTAACTCACTTTTCTACGTTTTCTTATTTGTATTAAGCCCAAAAGAAAAAAAACATATGCTTAAATATTTTTTAGAAACTTTTCATGGGTTTTTAGAGAGAGAAGAAGAGATTGGGTTTCTAGAGAGAGATAAGGAGAGATTACATTTCTAAAGAGAGATTGTGTTTCTAGAGAGAAAAAGAGAGGTTGGGCTTCTAAGGAGAATGAGTTTTTAGAGAGAGAAAAGATTTTTAGAGAGATTGGGTTTCTCGAGCGATCGGATTTTTAGAGAGTGGAGATATTGGGTTTCTAGAGAGGAGAGAATAGGTTTTTAGAGAGAGATAGAGAGATTGGGTTTCAAGAGGCAGATAGAGAGAGAATGAGAGAGATTTTTGCCGTAGATGCATAAAAGTCCAATGAAGATGAGAACCTTCGTCTTAAATGGATGTGTTATTGTGTGGGACTAGATTTATGAAAGGCTTTGTACTCTATGATTTATACGAACATATTTTAATATCCATCTAAAAGACTTAAAACTATGGTTGCCAACGGGTTTGGCCCGGCTTGAGGCTTGGTAAAGCCCAAAACTGTTTTGGCCCAATAAGGTCGACTCAGAAGCTGACCATGACTAATTTTTTAGTTTTAGAGAGTAAGAGTTTTTAGAGAGATTGGGTTTCTAGAGAGAATGAGCTTTAGATATAGTAAGAGAGTGGGTTTTTAAAGCGAGAGATTGAGTTTTTAGAGAGAGATTGAGATTTTAGAGAAAGAATGGGTTTTTAGAAAAAAAAATTGGATTTCTAGATAGTGTAACCCATGAAAAATACATTTTTTTCCTCATTGCTATCATCTTTGTACATAAAGAGAGATTTGGTTTATAGGGAGAGTGAAGGCAAAGAGAAGGCAAGTTCTAAAATTTTGGAATTGGATGCATAATGAATAAGTGAAAAAATTTGAATTGGATTTGAAATTTTGGTAGAAAGTTTTTATCCAAAAAAACTCAAAATAGAAAGAAATTCAAAATAGAAGGGATAAAAAATAGAAATTTTAAATTTTGATATTGGATGCATATAAATAAGAAACTTTTTAAAAACTTTTTTTTTTGGAATAAATAAAGTGAAAATATTTAGATTTTTTTTTTTTACAAATTGAATTTGGATGCAATCTTTGGAACAATTGGATATGACTTAAAAGAATAAATAAATTTGGATGCAATAAATGGGAACTTTTTTACCGTTTTTTATTTAAAAATAATTAAAATGTGTTTTTAATATTTTTATCAAAATAACGTGTTTTTTCCCCAATATTATCAGAATATCGCAGTTTAAACTACTTTTTGTAAAACATAAAAGTTTTTAACGGCAACTTGCTAAACTCTGAAGAATTTGAACGGTGAAGTTTGTTTTTTTCTTTCACAAAAAAAGGCATGCTAAATTGGCCGGGACGGGCTTTATTATGGCCGCTCTTAATTGGGCTGGTTTATCTTTACTCCATGTATTTCAAAGATTGCATCCAAATGTAATTTTTAGAAATTTGTGTATCTTTACTCCATTTATTATAAAGAAAACTATTTTTTAAAAAATTTCCTAATTTTATGCATTTAATGGCAAAATTTAGAACTTATCTTCTTTATTTGTTTTATTTTGAATCTTCCTATTTTGATTTTTTTTGGATAAAAATGTCACAATAAAATTTCAAATTCAATTCAAAATTTTAAAATTTTCTACTTCTATCTTTCGTGCATCCAAGTTCAAAATTTTGGAGGGTGCTTTCTCTTTGACTTCCATTTTGATTTTTTTTGGAATAAATATTTTCCAAACAACTTTTAAATAATTCAATTTTTTTTTTTTTAATTCTCTATTTCATCCCTTCTAAAAATCGTATTCTCTACAAAAACAAAATCCAAAAATACATTCATTAGTAAAAAAATATGTCTATTAAAACCAAACCATCACAACAATGATAAGGATGGAAAAAAAATCAACTTTTCTCGATTTAAACTCTCGCTATATTCTCTTTTGAAATCCAATCTCACTTTCTCTTTAAAAACTCATTCTCTCTTTAGAAACATAATCTTACTCTCTCAAAAAATCAAATTTCTCTTGTTATCGTTAAAACCCATTCTGTTTAGAAGCTTAAGCTCTTTCTAAATACCCAATCTCTCTTACTATCTCTAAAACCCATTCCCTCTTTAGAAATCTCTCTTTAGAATTTGATGCTCGCATTCTCTCTCTTGAAATCCAATATCTTTTTCTTTAAAAAAATATTTTAATGTTTCTTTTTAGGCCTACTACCAAGAAAAGTTTGAAGAGTGATATATATATATATATAAAATTTTTTGTTTTAAAATTCCTTCCAAGCTTTTTTTTGAAGCATCACATTCAATAATTTTGAAAGTAGGGTCGGAGAGTGTAAGGTAGGGTAATTCTTTAGCCTTTATTTTTATTTTTGTACTGTTGAAGTATGCACATCCGTCCATTTAGGAGGATTCTTTTTTAATCTTTGAAATAATGGTTTAGCATCAATAGTTAAATTTTTGTAAAAATCAGCAATGTAATTGCGACAACTAAGAAATCTCTGGAGCTCAGTTTTGTCTTTAATTATATCTGGGAATTTATTGGCAAAATCAATGGCTTTATCAATGGGGATTATTCTTTATTGAAAGATATTGTGTCTTAGAAATCTTATCTTTGTTTGACAAAGATTAATTTTTTTTGGTAAAAACTACTAAACCAACCACTTTGATTGCTTTGATAAAAATATTTAAATGTTTAAAATGTTGTTCTAGATTTTTAGAGAATACTAAGATATTATCAATATAAACAATCATAAATTTAGTATAAGGATTAAAGATGTCATTCATAATATTTTGGAACTTGGAAGGGGTATTCTTTAGTCCAAAAAGCATAACATTCCATTCATATTGCCCAAAAGGAATATTAAAAATAGTTTTGTATCGATCTTTTTCAGCAATTTGGATCTGCTAATAACCAGATTTTAGATCAAATTTAGAAAAAATACAAGCATTAACAAGTCTATCCAACAAATCTTTTTTATTAGGAATGAGATACCTTATCCATCTTAAGGCTTTATTGAGTGGCTTATAATTTATAACCAATTGAGGGTCTGGTCCCTGCTAAATATTTTAATAAAACCACGCAAGTCTTAAATACAGCAGATGACAGTAAAATGGTTATAAACTATAAACTTTCAAATGCTGCGGTTTGCAATAATGCTTTGAGTTCCCTTTTATTATGGTAAAAGGATTAAGCCAGTCTGTAATCCTGGAAACTCCATTTCTAAATATGTTTTACCTAATAATACATTCTTGTTTGAGAAGTAGGCCTAAACTTCTTCCCATAATCCATTCTATTTATTTCAACGTTTTCTGTCTTGAAGGTTTGTTCTATTTTATTCAATTCGCTTTAATGACAAAACTGAGCTCTAGAGATTTTTTGGTTGTCTCAATTACATTGTTGATTTTTACAAAGATTTAGCTATTGATGCTAAACAATTATTTCAAAGATTAAAAAAGAATCATCCTGAATGGACGGATGTGCATACTTCAGCAGTACGAAAAATAAAAATAAAGGCTAAAGAATTACCTTGCCAAATAAAAATAAAGGCTAAATAATTACCCTGCCTTACACTCTCTGACCCCACTGCTTTCAAAATTATTGAATGTGATGCTTCAGAAAAAGGGTTGGGAGGAATTTTAAATACTGAACAATTGGTTCGTTTTATTTCCTCAGCTTGGAATCCGACTCAACAAAATTACTCCACTGTTAAAAAGGAACTTCTAGCCATTGTTCATTGTGTCACAACATTTTAAAGTGATTTACTCAACTAGAAATTCTTAATTTGCATCGATTGTAAAGTTGCAAAAGACATACTCCATAAAGATGTCAAAAATTGTCTCAAAACAGATTTTTGTTCGATGGCTAGTTATACTCTCTTCTTTTGAATTTGAGGTCGAACATATCAAAGGCACCACTAATTACCTTCTTGACTCTTTAACCCATGAGTTTTTGCAGGGGGACAAGAAGAGTTTAGAAAAAAAGGAAAAAATTGAAATAGTTCTTGTGCCAGGTAAAGCCTTGGCAACATCATCATCACCAATAACCCCAAAACAAATCATCAAAAAACAAGCTCAGGAAATAACGTTTTCTCCTGAACCAATACCAATAGTTATAAATACAATTGGAGAAAAGAGCAGATTCACAGAGACTTCTTTCATAACTATTATTGTAATAGAGGATAATCATAAAACCAAATACCCATATGAAATAGCTGCCATATATCTGAATGGTAAGAGCCGAGAATGGTATGAAACTATCCTTCTTGAAACATGATCAATTACCTTGGTCCATTTGTATAAAAAGAATACTGATATGATAGCATATTCCAAATTCCAAATACGCAAAATAATTTCATATAGAATATGGGGCATGAACCCCTTGAAACTTAGAAAACTGTAAGTGGAAAGTTTCAGCAATAAATACTTTCAATATTTTGAATATATGAAGGCATGGCATGAGGCCTTTGCTTTTCAAAATAATATGAATTCCCATACATGGTTTATACAGATAAAAATACCAGTAATAGGAGAATTCCCAAATTGGTTCAAGAATTGGTTCCAATTATGGGGATCCGGAACAGAAATACTGCTACCTAATATTCAAGCTTCCCAAAAGAAGTTCATAGATCATAATAATAATAATCTCAAAATAGACCTCCATATGTATTTTATGGCTTTATGCCAAATTCTATGGATTATGAAATGGTCCTACCATATATCAGATGACTATACAAATAATCGGGAATATATCCCTGAAATAGGCAAGCAAATATACATAAAATGGTGGGATGTGTACTAAAATGAAGCCCTAAACCTTGAAAAAATAAAAATGAGAAAGGTACCATTTTTAACCCCCTGAAACAGAAATTAATATGATGGATTTTTTTTGTAAATAAAATCCGTCCGCAAAACCCTAATGCCACTAAAGAAGAGCTCAAAAAGAAGTTACTACAAATATTCGACAAAAGAAGAGGAAGCCATGTCTACGTCCACTCAAAATGAGGAAAACTTAAGATATGGATTTCAAAATATCACATTAAGGAGAATATCGCAATAAACAAAGGACGGATCGACTGCAAATTCAAAAGCACAAGAGTCCTAAGCTGTTGACAAAATAGTAACGACAACATCTTTTACCTTTAACTTTTAGTCAAGTCAAAGGCCTTGTTCATACCATCGACACTGACAGCATCTTTTACCTTTAACTTTTAGTCAAGTCAGAGGCCCTGGTTATGCCATCGACACTGACAGCATCTATCACAGATAAAGTCCCACTATCACAAGACTACTATTCAGACTTGAAAGAAAATTTTGAAATCCGAACAAAGTCTATAAGAGGAAGAAGACAAGGAGAGGCTGAGGAGGAGGTTGTGAGGAAGAGGCTCCTTGAGTGTTAAGTCTTTAAGAGCTAAGTTTTGAGTGCTGTATTTTCCTTGAGTGCTAAGTGTTTGAGTGTTGTGAGTGCTAAGTGTTTTGCTGTATGTGTGATTGTAATTGGGATCGTCTACCTAGTTATTGTCCAGAAGAGTGGAAACTCTTTTCAAGCTTCTGCAAGTGTTACATGTAAGTGTTTTCATTTTCCTTTATGTTGTAACTATTATAGTTGTATGTATTGTAACTATTGTTGTTGTTAATGATATTGTTGTTAATAGTGTCCTTGTTAAATGATATAAATATATTGTTGTTAGTGAATATAGTGTCCCTGTTGAATGATAAAATATAGTGTTCCACGCTAGAATGGTATCAGAGCCAACAGCTTACAGTGGTGAACTGTAGTAAAAGACTGTTCTAAAGTCTAGAAACTAAAAGAAATTTTCTACAACGATAATAAGCTTGACTCCAAAAGTCGTCGTGACCCGAACTACCATTAGGCCAGGAACAGCCGTGAAAGGCACAGGGACTGTTTACGACTGACTCAGTGATCAAAATATTATCTGAAATGGTAAATTTCCTTTGGACTTTATCCAATAGAACAACTTCTTCTTCTAATAGTACACTACGTGTAAGAAATAGAGAAGAAATAACTATAGACAACATAGAAAAACAGATTCAGAAGTGGAATATCCCCAAAGTTCCGGCCTCAGATGTTTATAGAAAAGGAACTTTTGAATTTAAAACTAGTGTTTCTATTAAAACTGTAGAACAAAGTATTTCTATTACCAGTGAGCAGAATAGTTTCCAACTCCTCTCAAACCGTATGATACAAGATCATAAATAACTATGTTCTCCCTTCTGTGTTTAAGAGATAAAAGACATAATAAATTCCCTGATTCTCTGTTAGGAATAGTAGAATCAAATCTGGGCAACGGTCTTATACACTTCAATTGCTTTCCAAATTTTTTCGTAGCGTTAACAGATCCAAACCTTCTAAAGGTTCTCACTTTAAATATAAAAACCCAAGGGTTCGATATGGATTCGGGATCCCAAAATATTGCTCTAGTGTATATGATATGTTATAAGGTAATGAACACTTTATGTCCTAACGCACTTCAAATGAATACTAAAGGATAGAAAATATTCTTCCAGACTAATATGAAAAAATCTAATACTGTTATACTAAGGTCTATGGCCTGGTTGCAAATAAGACTCCTTGAAAAATGGTCTCTACACTGTGAAAACCAATAGTCTAGAACCCCTACGAATAGAGAATCAGAACCAATAATAGAATACCCGGATGGAGATGTGGAAATACAATTTAATCCAACTAGACGAACTCGAATAAATATTTCTGAAGGACCATCTAGAATTCCTTTTAGATGCTTTACTTCCTCTGTTCCACAATCTGACCATGAGAAAAATCATAGGAGACCCATTGTGGATAGGTTGACCAGAACAAATAGCCAAGTCCAACAACTGGTTTATAGAATATATGAACCTAGTTCCCCAGATAGAGAGCCGACACCTTCTAACTTAGATTTTAATATCCTTACGCTCCAAAAAAAAGAAAGGCTTAAAATAGATAAAGAATGGATAAAACAGGACTTCTTGTCTGATGAAAATAAGAGGATCCGAGATTGGTATTTAGCCCAATTTCTCCAGGAATTATTGGATGCTCTGCATAAAAAATTTAATAAATTTATATTAAAACATAAGAAGAATATAAAATTCTACGAATGGTTAAGATACATCCTAAAGGAGAAAGAGATAAAAATTCCAGAATTTGATCTCAATACTATTGAAAATCGGTATCAAACCTTTCATACTACACAAGGGGAAGAACTGAGCTCCATTGATCCCCTTGAAAGAAGCCTCCAGATAAAAGGAAAATCAGATGATAAACCCGAGGCTAAGGCTTCACCTTATAAAATTACTCCACAAGACAATGATCACCATACCCATAAAATAGATGCAATTCCACACATAATTGAGCAAAATAATTATACTAATATCTGTTTACAAACCATTGGACGACAAACAACTAGGATTGAAAATATAATAAATAAACCTCAGGAAAAGATGGTGGATCATAGGTCTGAAGGAAAGAAAGCTTTACTGTTCAAACCTCCTCCAGTTATCAATAAAGAACAATTTAGCCTTCAAGGTATAAAGAAAAAAGATAATAATAAAGAATTGGTGGATGAGCTAATTAAAAAGTTAGCAAAGCTAGATATAAAAGGAAAGGGAGAAACTTCTAAGTCTAAGACTAGTTCTGATCAAGGAGCTATAGTTCTTCAAGAGGAACCCTTTTCTAGTGTGGAACACTATATTTTATCATTCAACAGGGACACTATATTCACTAACAACAATATATTTTTATCATTTAATAGGGACACTATTAACAACAATATCATTAACAACAACAATAGTTACAATACATACAACAATAATAGTTACAACAGAAAAGAAAATGAAAACACTTATATGTGACACTTGCAGAAGCTTGAAAAGAGTTTCCACTCTTCTGGACAGTAACTAGGTAGACAATCCCAATTACAGTCACACATACAGCAAAACACTTAGCACTCACAACACTCAAACACTTAGCACGCAAGGAAAGTACAACACTCAAAACTTAGCTCTCAAAGACTTAACACTCAAGGAGCCTCTTCCTCACAACGTCCTCTTCATCCTCTCCATGTCTTCTTCTTTTTATAGACTTCTTTCGGATTTCAAAATTTTCTTTCATGTCCGAATAGTAGTCTTGTGATAGTGGGACTTATTGTGATAGTGGGACTTTATTGGCGATAGATGTTGTCGGTGTCGGTGGTATGAACAGGGCCTCTGACTTGAGTAAAAGTTAAAGGGAAAAGATGCTATCGATGTCGGTGGTATGAACAGGGCCTCTGACTTGACCAGAAGTTAAAGGTAAAAGATACTGTCGGTTACTATTTTGTCAACAGCTTAGGACTCGTGTGCTTTTGAATTTTGCAATCGATCTGTCCTTTGTTTATTGTGATATTCTCCTTATTGTGATATTTTGAGATCCATATCTTCATTATCTTGCTCATAGTTTTCCTCATTTTGAATGGACGTAGACATGACTTCCTCTTCTTCATCGAATATTTGTAGTAACTTCTTTTTGAGCTCTTCTTTAGTGGCATAAGGGTTTGCTGACGGATTTTATTTACATAATCTGTCATATTAACTTATGTTTTAGCGGGTGAAAATGATACCTTTCTCATTTTTATTTTTTTAGGGTTTAGGGCTTCATTTTCGTACACATCCCACCATTTTATGTATATTTGCTTGCCTATTTTAGGGATTTATTCCCAATTATTTGTATAGTGATCTGATATATGGTAGGACCATTTCATAATCCATGGAATTTAATATAAAGCCAAAAATACATATGGAGGTCTATTTTGGGATTATTATTATTATGATCGATGAACTTCTTTTGGGAAGCTTGAATATTAGGTGGTAGTATTTCTATTCCGGATCCCCATAATTGGAACCAATTCTTGAACCAATTTGGGAATTCTCCTATTACTAGTATTTTTATCTGTATAAACCATGTATGGGAATTCATATTATTTTGAAGAGCAAAGACCTCATGCCATGCCTTAATATATTCAAAATATTGAAAGTATTTATTGCTGAAGCCTTCCGCTTGCTGTTTTCTAGGTTTCAAGGGGTCTATGCCCGATTCTCTGTATGAAATTATTTTGCGTATTTGAAATTTAGAATATTCTATCATATTAGTATTTTTTTTATAAAAATGGACCAAGGTAATTGATCATGCTTCAAGAAGGATAGTTTTATACCATTCTCGGCTCTTATCTCCATTATTAGGATGTAAGTGGTTATTCTGATATATGGCAGCTATTTCATATGGATCTTTGGTTTTATGATTATCCTCTATTACAGTAATAGTTATAAAAGAGATTTATATGAATCTGCTCTTTTCTCCAGTTGTATTTATAGCTATTGGTATTGGTTAAGGAGAAAACGTTATTTCTTGAGCTTGTTTTTTGATGATTTGTTTTGGGGTTATTGGTGATGATGATGTTGCCAAGGCTTTACCTTGCACAAGAACTATTTCCATTTTTCCCTTTTTTGCTAAACTCTTCTTGTCCCCCCTGCAAAAACTCACGAGTTAAAAAGTCAGGAAGGTAATTAGTGGTGCCTTTGATATGTTCGACTTCAAATTCAAAAGAAGAGAGTATACCTTGCCATCGAGCAAAAATCTGTTTTGAGACAAGATTTTTGACATCTTTATGGAGTATGGCTTTTGCAGCTTTACAATCGATGCGAATTAAGAATTTTTGGTCGAGTAAATCACTTTGAAATGTTGTGACATAGTAAACAATGGCTAGAAGTTCCTTTTTAACTGTGGAGTAATTTTGTTGGGTCGGATTCCAAGCTCGGGAAGTAAAACGAACCAATTGTTCAGTATTTATAATTTTATGTTTTAAAATTCCTCCGACCCTTTTTTTTGAAGCATCACATTCAATAATTTTGAAAGCAGTAGGGTCGGAGAGTGTAAGGCAGGGTAATTCTTTAGCCTTTATTTTTATTTTTCGTACTGCTGAAGTATGCACATCCGTCCATTCAGGAAGATTATTTTTTAATCTTTGAAATAATGGTTTAGCATCAATAGCTAAATCTTTGTAAAAATCAGCAATGTAATTGAGACAACCAAGAAATCTCTAGAGCTCTGTTTTGTCTTTAATTATGTCTAAGAATTTATTGGCAAAATCAATGGCTCTATCAATGGAGATTATTCTTCCTTAGAAGATATTGTGTCTTAGAAATCTTATCTTTGTCTGACAAAGACTAATCTTTTTGACAGAACTACTAAACCAGCCAATTTGATTGCTTTGACAAAAATATTTAAATGTTTAAAATGTTGTTCTAGATTTTCAGAGAATACTAGGACATCATTAATATAAACGATCATAAATTTAGTATAAGAATTAAAGATGTCATTCATAATATT
Source organism: Amborella trichopoda (assembly GCF_000471905.2). Next base: position 5,402,898 of record NW_006499973.1, on the reverse strand, counting down.
CTGGAACACTGAAGGGGGCATTTTTTAGTCCAAAAGGCATAACAAACATTAAAAGCAGTTTTGTATCGATCTTTTTCAACAATTTGGATATGTCAATAACCGTACTTAGATCAAATTTAGAAAAAATACAAGCATTAACAAGTCTATCCAACTGATCTCTTTTATTATGAATGGGATACCTTATCCATCTTAAGGCTTTATTGAGTGGCTTATAATTTATAACCAATCGAGGAGCCCCTCATTCTATTTCAGAAGCTTTTTCTACGTAGAATGCTGAACAGCTTCAAGGAGAAAAGCTTTTCCTAAGTTTTTTCTGAAGCAAATCCGCAATTTCCTTTTTACAAATTTCCAAAAGTCTGGGATTCATCTGAATCAGTCTTGCTTTGGTAGGAATTCTTTCTTCATGAAAATTAATTTCATAAGGTAGGCAAACAATATGTCTTTGCCTACTCCAAAAAGCATTTGGGAGTTCAGCACATATTTCTTTTTCAATATTTTTTCTGAAGTTTTCTATTGCCCTTTTATTCTCAGGAAGTAAGAGTTTGGTTTCTGTTGTTTTATATTTTACCTCTTCTTTAAGGTAGTATAAGAACTTTTATTTATTAGAAATTTTTTCTTTTATATTATTGATTTCTCGAATTTTAGGTTTCTCAAAGAACTCAAATTTCACATTATGTCCTTCTATATTGGCTTCAATTCCGGTATTATCAATTTTTATTGGGTAAAACATATTTAGAAATGGAGTTCTCAGGATTACAGACTGGCTTAATCCTTTTACCATAATAAAGGGGAACTCAAAGCAGTTGCCATTATTGCAAACCGCAACGTTTGAAAGTTTATAATTTATAACCATTTTACTGCCATCTGTCGTATTTAAATCTGCTTCTAAGTCTATTAGAGCAAGAGTTTGAAAACTATATTATTTATGGACGATTATTTTTATCACGGTAAACCATTTATGAGTAATTACTTTGTCAAGAAGACTAACCTAATTACAATCTTGGGTTGTATTAGAAGATTCTGGTTCATCAATTACCTTAGGGAGAAATTCTTTTGCCTTAGGGGAAGAGGATTTTTATAGTTATTTATAATATTATTAAATTCTATTTCATCGTCTGTATTAACAGGACTACCTTCTACAGGTTTAGAGGCTAACTCTATAATCTGTACTCTATTTTTCAGGCTTATTAGTTCATTACGAACCTCGTTAATTTCCTGCCTTTATTCAGAAATAGAAGGTTCCTTGTGATCATTATTTTTATCCTCGACTCTTCTAAGGATTTTGGCAAAACTATAGTTTTCTTGAGTGCGAACTAGGGGAGGCGAAGGTTTTTTATTTGTTTTGGCTATATTTATATACTGGACTAAAGCTTCTCGCTTAGTCTCAGGATCAGTTATTTTATCAATTATAGCTATAATTAGATTCTCCTCTTTCGTAAGGGTGTTACAGAAGCAAGTGGCATCAAGATTATTATAGTTTGAGTCTGAGCTGTTAAAGATTAACTCTTCGTCTTATATTTCTCCGATTAGCATTTCTAATTCAGAATCAGAAGAATTTGCAGAAGATTCTTCCTCGATTTGTAGTATATTAAACAATTGTTCTTTAATAGTATCATCAAATGGTTTAAAAAGCGGATCAGTGACCGGGATCGAGCACCTCAAAAATCGATCCGGATCGGTGAATCGGCTATCCGGATCAGGAATCGGCTGAATCAGTCAGATTAATGCTTCAAAACAATCCAAAAAAATTATTAAAATTCATTATAAATATTATTTTTTTGAAATTCAATAAGAAATGAGGGTACTCCATTAAGAAGTTTCATTTCTTTGCATGAATATGCGAATATTGATATGTTCTTTCCCTGCATGAACTACTATTTACCATGTAATTTACATCATACAAAAGGATAAACATAGAATTATCATGGAATAAGTGTATAAACATACATGGACTACAATAAAGCATACAATTAGTAACGTACGATCTAAAAATGATAAACGCCGTCGTTTTTCTTGTTGGTCACGCTGGTGCCATTGATTGAATTCGTTTGACAATTCATTGATTCGATCTAAAAATGAATCATCGATATTAGCAGGCGTCTGACTATACCCAAATCCCTAAGTGTTAGTGTTTTGTTGTGTTCACAATCCAAAATCCTCAAAGCTTGCCTATCCTTCATGCTCACCTACGCTATCATGCTCATCCCTACCCTGTTGCTGTTGGGACTCAATATGTGAATAATATGACTGGGATAGCGTGGTCTCAGAATCATCATCTCTCTCATTTTCCCTTAGACCCCTTTCTCACTCTCCCTCATTAGATGCAATATCACCGACATCTCCGATGAATTATGGATACGTTGGTTGGCTGCTTCCTCTTTCATGTTGCTTATCACCTTCTTCAAGATCGTCGTCACCTATAGCCTCAAAGAATGCTCTCTTGTGCAACACTTGCTCCTCCTCTTCTACTACCCATTGGTCTGATGTGTCTGTGAAAAATATTGTGTCTAAGTCTATCGGCCCATAGTCTTTAAGCTTTTTTTATTATTTGTCGCTCTCAGAGGTTTAAGTTGTAATGAACGTAGACTAGTTTATGAAGCTTCTCCGAAGCGAGTCGATTCTTCCTAGTAGTGTGCAACCATTAGAACGTACTCTAGTTGCGCTCACAGCAAGTAGCAGAACATGTCTGGGAGAGCACCTTGATTGCTATCCTTTTTAGGTGAGGTACATCGGTACTATATATCTCCCACCATTCAGCTGGATTAAAATGTAAAAAGCATTGTAAGGGCAAGAACAATTCATAAGATTAAATATATGAATGAACAAAATATTAGCTAGGGGATAACCTGGATCAATCTTAGTTCGAGAATTCTTAGCAAGTCTAGTTCCGAAGGATCCTATAACATCCCTATACATAGAAAACTAAAACAAATATATTTCATTTTAGTGCATTATTCCTCACAAATATAACAACTCAATGAAGTTCTTATCCAAACATTGAATAATACTTCTTGTATTGCTGCTAGTTGGTTTCGATGACTTCTCCCCAACCTTGCAATAATGTATCTGACCCCTTCCATAATCTTGTAGGGATGTTCAGGTGTCAAATAGAAAAATTTTGGGTTGAAGTAGTAACCGAGAAAATATATAGATAAAAAAATATCATTTACAATTTCATAAAAAAATGATTTTAAATGAAACATTCTAATGATATAAATATATATTTACCAACATAATGAATTGGACGTCCAATTTTGGTGTTCCACCTCCTTTCTATAATCTCGATCACTTTGTTAGGAAAACTACACTTCTCCCCAATAG
>NW_006499973.1:5388150-5398545 GCF_000471905.2 Amborella trichopoda | reverse complement strand
ACTGGAACATCGAGACCAGAACCTCCTATATGAGATTATGCCGTCCACTTTTATACCGATATTGAACTTCGAGAGGCGATCATTTAACCACTCTTCACAGGTAAACAATCTTTTTAATGCACCTTTAGATTCCCTAATGGAGTCCACAGCTAAGTAATCGATCGTAAAGCGGGTTATGACAGGCCTGATTATCTCTTTTTTCTTAGAGTGTTCTCTAAACAGAAATAAAATTTTAGAGTGGTTGTATATAAATTTTGACACCAATCTTGCTTCCTCTAGAGTCTCCTTCATAATTTTGATCTCACCGATCTCCTCTAACATAAGATCGATGCTGTGTGCAGCACACGGGGTCCATACTAGATGTTTCCTCTTATCCATCAACTTGCTCCCCGCAGAAACACATGCATCGCATTGTACGTAATAAACTGGACTCCGTGCTTATCTCCTACCTCCTCCACTATCTAATCATATAGTCATACGTAGAAGTTTGCATCTTTCTTCGTCCCTGATACGTCTTTGCTAGACAAAAAAACTGTACCTTTTGGGGAATAGGCCAAGAAGTTTTAAAAATCCTTTTTGCTATAACTACGTTCATCTCATGCACATCTTCTTCAAACGTCCTATAATTATCTACATCTCAGGCACCTTTTCCATCAAAATTCAAATAAAATTCAAACGAATGTCCTATAACTAAACGTCCTATTACTACCTTCATCTCATACACATCTTCTTCAAACATCTTATAATTACCTTCATCTCATGCACATCTTCTTCAAACATCTTATAACTACCTTTATTTGAGGCACCTCTTTCATCAAAATTCAAACAAAATTCAAATGTATAACTACTGCAACCAAACGATCCCTATAAGTATTGTTTTTTTTCATTCACTCTACTCTCTTTCCTAATTCACTTTACTCTCACTCCTCATTCTCTCTTTACTATCCTTCTCATTCTTTGTCAGACAAATCATATTTATTCTTCCTCACACACTCTTGAAAGCCTCATACACTATCTGAATGAAAGCCTGATAGGAAAGCCTACAGGACCATAATTTTTAATAGAAAAATTGAAAGTGAGGTACCAAAGTAATAAAAGGTACGCCTTTATCCCTGCTCTTCTCTATCTGAATATATTATTATATTGTTTGGTTATATCAGTAATCTGTAGATTTTGGTTCTTCTGTCTAAATGTATTATTGTATTGCTTGGTTCTATATGTAATTTGTATATTTTAGTTTTTTGTGACCTCTTTTGAGAATTAACTAGTGGTTTGTTTGACTATTTTTATGTATATAGATATTCTCTCCAAATCACCTCTCTCCATCATGTTACTCAGCTTCTTTCTCATTTTCTTCTTGCTTAATTATCTTAAAGTCTATCCTATATATATTTTTACTCTCTTTTTCTCATCTATCCTAAAATCTCTCACTATTTATTTCTCATCTTCTTCTTTCTTACTTATCCTCAAATCTATTCTATATATTTTTTGTTCCATATTTTTCTCATCTATCCAAAAATCTCTCATATAACCTCTTTCTCTCTCCCTAACCCCTTTTCTCTATACCCCGCCAAGTTATGCATTCTTTGTTTATCCTTTGTTCTTTTTACCTAACTAAATTGCAATTAAAAAAATATATAGGTTAGAAAATTTTTTCCCTTCCCTCACACTCTCTCTCTCTATAATATTTCTTTCTATCTCTCTCTTATATTTTGGAGGGTCCATTAAACTAAATTCTCTATCGAAGAAATTTTTTGGAAATTGACTGATGGTTTATTTGACCATTTTTTATCATCTACTATCTACTATATATTAAGCGAGAGGATGCTCTCACCTAATTTTATGACATGCCTCTCAAAATTTGAAACTAGGGAGTCTTTTCTTAGATAATGTCATATATATCTCTCTCCATATCTCTCTATTTCTCTTCCCTATATATAATTTCTCTTTCTAGGATAGGTTTTAGGAGAAGTAAGAGAGAAGAAGATGAGAAAGAAATAGTGCGATTTTATGATATATGAGAAAAATATGGAGCCAAAAATATATATGATAGATTTTAGGATAAGTAAGAGAGAAGAAGATGAGAAAGAAATAGAGTAGCACGATGGAGAGAGGTGATTTGGAGAGAATATTTATATACATAAAAATGGTCAAATAAACCATCTCTTAATTATTAGAAGAGGCCACAAAAAACCCAAATTTACAAATTAAAGATATAACCAAGCAATATAGTGGTACATTCAGACAAAGAATAACTAAAATTTACAAATTATAGATAAAGCAAAGCAATATAGTAATACATTCAGATAGAGTAGAAGATATAAAGGTGTATCTTTTATTATTTTGGTACATCACTTTCACTCTTTCTGTTAAAAAATATGGTCCCATTAACCTTTCCAGTTAGGTTTTGCATTCAAAGAGTGAATGAGGCTTTCAAAAGTATGTGAGGAAGAGTAAATATGATTTGTGTGACAAAGAAAGCGAAGGATAGTAAAGAGATAATAAGGAGTGAGAATAAAGTGAATGAGGAAAGAGAGTAGAGTGAATGAGAGAAAACAATAACTTACAAGGGTCATTTGGTTGCGGTAGTTATACGTTTGAGTTTTGATGGAAGAGGTCCATAATATAAAGATAATTATAGGACGTTTGAATTTTGATGGGAGAGTTTTAACTCACCTTTGGGAAGAGATTAGTTATAGGCAGTTTGAATTTGATGGGAGAGTTTTAAGGCACCTTTTCAAATTAAGAGAGTGACATTTGAATTTTGATGGGAAAGTTTCAAGGAATTTTTTCAAATAAGAGAGACACAAGCTATGCATAATAAATAACAACATTTAATTTTTGAGAGATTTTAAGAGATGAGAGGAGAGTGAGAGATTGGGAGAAGTGGAGAGAGAATGCATATAATGATATAGACAAACTCCTAAAAAGGTTAGAGAGATATTGAGAGAGACTCTTAAAAGTTAAAGATTTTAGGACTGGGGAGAGAGATATGGAGACGTAGAGATAGAAACGTGCACAAAGAGAGATCTGAAATTATTGGGTAAGGGAGAAGGAGAGAGATATGCACAAAAATTTATAGAGATATGGAGAGAGATGAGAAACATAAATTAAAGAGCCAAAAAATAGGAAGGCAATGACAGTGATAAAAAAGCCAATAGAGTTCTAATTTATTTTTGAACTACTGGTTTGGGTGAAGAATTGGATTTTTATAAAATTGTACATTGCAGTTGAAGCCAATAGAGTTCTAATATATTCATTTTTCTTTTTCTTTTTTCCCTTTCAAATTTGTCCACAGATGTATTTTGAGAATCTAGGATATTAGCGGGGCTCCATTAAAATGAAAACAAACACAACAGAAATATTACATATATTGTGTAACCTGATGATGTGTTATGTTACTTATTAATAAATCCCATAATTCAAATCGTGATAAATTTTAGAAAGACTAGAGCTTGTCCTATGGACATCCTACAAAATAGTCCATGGCAAAGCAGAAATAAACTTCAGTGGAGAGAGAAGTGCATATATATGTCACAATGTCACTAGAAGAGAGAGAGAGATTTCAGTCTTATGCGACAAGACTGAGAACAATACTTGGACATCACAGGGATTGGAAACCAAATAAGAGTAAACCAGATTCTCAACCTTAGCCCACTCTCTCATCATCTCATCATCACAACGATTTTTTTCTTCCATTTTTTTAGATGTTTTCTTTTTTAGAACTTGGGCTTTGCAATATGTAAGGCTGATGACTTCAACAGAATGACTCTTGATACCAATTTTCCACCATGTTTACACTTTATGTTATTCTAATTTATATGTGTGTTATTGTCCTATTTCCATTTTTCTACCTTTCTAATATTGTTTTGGTTAGCAGTTTGTGTTATTCTTGTTGATGATAGTTTTCTTGAGATTTTATGAATATTTTTTTCTTGTGAAAAATGGCGTTATTTATAACATTTGTACTGATAGAAAGAGAGAGAGAGAGCGGTTGTACGGGACTGGTGGTAGGGAATGAAGTTTTAATGGGGGGAGATAAAAAGGAAGTTATGATATTGGATTTTAACTCGGGACTTGAGTAAGGATGGACAATGATCTTATGGGTCTCATGCCTATTTGTGGCAGGCTTGCTATTGAGAAAAGTTTGAAAAGTGCTTTTCTGTTAAAAATAAAATTGAAGAAGTGTTGAAAACTATTGAGGAGTCGGACAAAGTTATGCAGCAGTCTGGAGCTTGGTCTAAAGAGATGGCTAGTATAAAAAGTGTTAAATTGAATGCGTTGTAGGAGCTGAGATGAATGGAAGAGGTATACAAGAAACAGAGGTCGACGGTGAAGTGGCTGAAGAAGGGCGATTTGACTACAATTTTTTTTCATGCAATAGCTAATGCTAGAAGGTGCCAAAATGATATTTTGGGTCTTATTATTCGGGGAGTTGATGCTGATGATGGTAATGGTGTGTCTCAAGCTATTATCAGTCACTTCTAGAGTGCCTTTACTTCTAAAGTCAAATTCACTCCATGACTCAGTAGAGTGGGTTTTAGAGTTCTTCCTCCCAATCTACGTCCTATCTTGGATAGGGATGTTTCAATGGATGAATTGGAAAATGCCATCTTCACTCTCCCAGGTGATAAGGCACCTGGTCCCGATGGCTTCCCATTAATATTTTTCCATAAGTTTTGGAATTTGATTAGTCATGAGCTATTGGAGATGACAAGGGGCTTCTTAAGGAGATGACATCTTTTTAAAGCTGTGAACTGATGTGTGAACTTTACATTCATTGCCTTGATTCCTAAAAAGTCCATGACAGCTACTCTGGGAGACATTAGACTTATTAGCTTTCTTACGAGTCTCTATAAAATTGTGGCTAAGTTCTTGGCTGAGCGGTTAAAGGAAGTTTTACCGTTTATTATTTTTGGTCCTCAATTTGCTTTCATTAAGGATAGGCTGATTTTTGATAGTGTTATGATTACATAAGAGTGCATTCATTCACAGATCCTCGATGGAAGTCTTGGAGTGGTTATTAAACTTGACATGGAAAAGGCTTATGACATGGTGGAGTGGAAGATTTTATTAGAGATTATGAAAAATATGGGCTTCAGTGATAAATGAAGACAATGGATCTTTGGTTGCTTATCTTCAACCCGCTTCTCCATCTTGTACAAAGGTAGTCCGATTGGGTTCCTTAAGGCTACTCGGGGTCTTCGTCAAGGGGACCCCCTCTCTCATTTCCTTTTCACTCTTTATGCTGAGTGCTTTAGTATGATGTTGTCAAATGTGGCAAGGAATGGACATTTCTCAGGTTTTAAAATGCCTAATGGGGACTTTATATCTCCCATTTACAATATGCTGACGATACTTTGTTATTTTGTGAAGCTCAGATTTCTCAGGTTACCAATATTGCTACTTTGCTAAAGTGTTGTGAAGCTGCCTTGGGCTTAAAGGTTAATTTTGGGAAAACAAGTGTTGTTGGCTTAAATTGCAGTGATGAGGAGGTTGGGTCAATAGCACAGGTACTGGGATGTAACGTAGAATTCCCGATCACTTACTTAGGGATGCCGTTATCAGATGGCCGTCTACCAATTACGGTATGGGATAAAATTCTCCAACGTATCCAAGTAAAGCGTGAACTATGGAAGTTTAAATATCCATCTTTTGGGGTTAGGATTACGCTGATTAAGGCATGCCTATCGAATTTACCTGTGTATCAAATGTCAATCTTACAGATCCCTTCCTCGGTGGCTAGAAAAATTGAAATGTTGATGAGAAACTTACTTTGGGGGTCCTCGATGGAGGGGGGCTTGATATTAGGAAAATCAAAACTGTTAATCAAGCCTTGCTCTGCAAGTGGTGGTAGAGAAGTTTAAATCTTAAAGAGCATCTTTAGTACAAATTAATTGCCTCGAAGAATGGTTCGGATTGTTTTGGTATGTGGGTGGGAGCTAAAAGTCCAGTTAGGGGAATGTCTTTGTGTTGGAGGTCGATTCATTCCTGCAAAGGTCTTATTCATAGAGATATTAGATGGTCTCTGGGCAATGGCCGCAAAATTTCATTTTGGCATCACAAATGGGTGGGGGATTCTCTACTGAGATTACTCTTCCCTATGGTTTTCCAGAGGATGGCTAACCCCAATGCTACTATTTCAGAGTGTTAAGTTCGTAGGGGTGACCAAATCGTGTGGAATATTAATCTTCCATATAACAGGATCCTTGACTCTCTTTTCTTTCAACTCTTTGGACTACTAAGGTTATTGGAGGAGGTCTATATCCCTCATAGTATTGGTGATGAGGTAGTTTGGGAGATTGATAAAAATGGAGTATATTCGGTGAAGTCTATGTATTGGCTGCTCTTCCACGATAGATGGAGATGGTCTAGGCGCGAAATAGCCATCATTTGGAAATGACCCCTACATTTCAAAGTGCAAGGTTTTTTATGGCTGGCTATTTAAAATAAGATTTTGACGGTAGATAATCTTATCAAGAGAGGGAAAATATTGCCAAATATTTGCTTAATGTGGAAGGAGGATGGAGAATCTGGTGATCATCTTTTCCTCCACTGTTCGTTTTCTCTTCGCATTTGGAGTTGGTTCTTTCTACAACTTGGGATTGCTTTTGTAATGCCGCCTTCAATTGTTGGGATTTTACAAAATCTGACGGTTGATTTACCACAGACTGGGATTATTATTTGGCAAATTATTAGAGGTGTCATTTTATGGGAAATCTAGAAAGAGAGAAACATGAGAGTTTTTTATGGGAGAAGTCTGCCTTTTGAGAAAATATTGATAGGATCTTGCATTCAATTTGGCTATATCTTTCGGTTACCAAAGTTGGCCAGGATATATCGGAAGTGGATGTTAAGAGAAATTTAAATAATCTTTTCCATATGGGTTTCTTAAATACAAGCTTAATTTTGACGATATTTCGTTAGGAAATCCTGGTTAAGCTGGTTTTGGCGGTGTGCTTAGGGATTGGCTGAGGGAATGTTATCTTTACGTATGCAGGTCCACTTGGGATGCGTACAACTAATTTTGCAGAACTTTATGCTCTTTTTTACGACTTGCGCATCTTTGAGGCGAAAAATTTGGGGTGTTCCTGCATCCTTGAAGGGGATTCTCTGAATGTCATTAAGTGGTGTAACGGGGAACAAAAGCTGCTTTGGGAGTTCAAATTTTTGCTACTACAGATTTTGAACCTTTGTTCTTCCTCTTCCTTCTCCTTTGTTCATGTATATAGGGAGGCCAATGTTTTGGCTGACTCTCTTGCCAAAGGAGGCTCCTTCCTTCCTGAAACTATTGTTTTTGATTTTGTAATATCTTTCTAGCTTATTACAATTTCAGAATTGCTATAAAAAAAAATATTATCCCATATAAAAAGTATATAAATATATATAAAAATTTTATAAATATATTTTAGTTTATATATATATATATATATATATATGGTTTGTCTAGAGTTAATAACCCCTCAAAATACAAATGTTAATGATAGAAGCAGTCGTGATGGGTGTATTTATAAAAAAAATCATTACTTTTTGTTTAAAAAATTGTTTTAATAGGTAACTTAACCACAAAACAAGGATAAATTTGAAAATTTTACTAAAGTACAATGGCATTTTGGAAGTTAGTGTCATGAAATTTATTTGTAGAGTCTCCTTGTCCTGTGGAAAAATTTTTAACTTTACTCTTTATAAAGATGACAAAAGTACCATTTGTCTTGTAGTGATTGTTTGAAGACATTTTTCAGCACCTTAGTCCCCGATGCGGAATAAAAGAGAAGCCGGTCAATAAAGTCCTAACATACAATGTAGTTTTTGATAGTCTTAGAACTGCCCCAGAACGGGTGAAAATATTCCTAAGGACTTCAAAAGGCTACCTGTAAAGTTTCGTCGCAATCCGACATGTTTGAGGCAGTAAAGAAACGGTTTTGGAAAAATCAGCCTCATGCACCCTGAAACGGACCCTGTAACTGGAACTCTATTTTTGGAGCGTCAAATGGCTATGGGGACCCTTGCCATTGGATCCAGCACGGTCGAAAACCTCCAAGGGTCAAGTTTCGGCTTCATCAGGTGCTCTAGGATAAAGTTATAGGTAAAAGATTGAAAGAGGAGAGGCCATGCACTATTCTGGTGCACCCTCCTTGCACTAGTCTCTATTGAAGGAGACTGGTTTTCACAGTCACGACCAACAACTTTCAGGACTCATATCTCTCTCGTTTCAAGTCAGATCGAGCGTGTTCGTCTCGTCAAGACAAGCGTTTTGATATGTGGCACGCCGCGTAACGATGCTCGGGCAGGGAGAAAAGCTAGAGAGAAGATGTCGATTCGTGATAAAAGTTGCCGAAAATTCAGAAGCGACACGTCTCTCTCGTGCAGCCATGTCATGGTGCTCGCGCATCGAATTGACGCGAGACCAGCTTTATCGCGTGCGTAAGGTATGGGGCTACATTTGGGCCAAACCTCACGCATGATGGACAGTCGAATTTCACGAGTGAAGCCGATAAAGTTGTTGTAAATTCTGGCCATCGGATTTAAGATTATGGCAAAAACCCAAGAAGTCAAAATCTTCGTTTGAGCATGAAATCGAGCTGTGTTTGTTGCAATGTGATCGTGACGGCATGCTTAGTGCAATTCAACAAAGAAATCAAAGAAAATGAGCGTACCATCAATCAGAAGTTTCCAAGGAGCATGATCGTGCCCTAAAAGAGCGATCAATGGCTTGAAGTTGGTATCAAATGGATCATCAAGCCGAGCCCAACGAGAAAGTAATCATCTTTTAGTCAAAAGGGCGACAGAGCAACCCCGAATCATCCATGGAAGATCATGTATGTTATAGGGCAGTAACAATGACTGTTTTGGAATTTTGTGTATTGTGGGGCAGGGGCAAAATCATAATTTTGTACCCATTTTTACATTTTATATTTTATTCAAATAAATTTTAATTATCATCAATTAAGTTAGATTTTGGGCATCCACCTATGATTTGGGCCCAACTCTATAAATATCATGTTATACCTCATTGTAAAAACCATTAATTAATGAATGAAAATTTAGAGTTTGAGCATTAAGATTGTGGGCACGTCCAAGAGAGAGAGAGAGGAGAGAGAAGAAAAGTTTGGTACCCCTCGGTGAAAGTAACTGTATCTCTCCTCTATCTCTCTCTCTCTCTCTCCTTTACCTCAAACATGCATGACAGTAAGCATCGTCGTGCATCTCTCTTTCTCTCCTCTCTTCTTCTATCTTTCTCTCTCTCCTTTTTTGCCTCTCTCTTCTCTTCCAAAGCTCACTGCAGTAGGCTGCCGTCGTGTGTGTCATTCTTTCCCTTCTTTTCTCTTATGTTTCTGCTCTCTTTCCTCTCTCATTCCCCCTACTTTTTTTTCTCTCTCCTCCCTTTCTTAATTTATTTCTTTTTTCTTTCTCTCTGTTCTTTTATTTCTCTCTCCTCTCCAGTCATGCACGGTGGTGCTCATCACCGAGCACGACGTCCTCCCCTTTTGGAGCATGCACAGTGAGCTGGGTCTCAACCCGAGTGGTGGGCCGGGCTGGGCCTCTGTCCATGTTCCCATTTTTCATGTTGTGTACGGTGATGCTCATCATCGTGCATGACATTTCTTCCCTTATTCTTTGACAAGGACACTGAACCGGGCTTTTTCTCAAGTGGCGGTTCGAGTCGGGTCGTGTCTGAGTCCCTTCAGACATGCACGACGATGGTTATCGCTGCGCATGTCTTTTCATTTCTCTCTGCTGTCTCTCTCCCCTATCATGGACGGCGGAACCCATCGTTGTCCATGATCTCTCTTTCCTTCTCTCCCATGTCATGGACGGCGGAACCCATCGCCTCCATGTTCTTTCTTACTCTCTCTTTCTTATCATGGGCGGTGGAACCCATCGTTGTCCATGTTCCTTCTTCTCCTCTCTTACTCTCTCCCTTCTGTCATGGACGGTGAAACCCATCGCCGTCCATAATTTCTTCTCTCTCCTTTACCATGGATGGCAGAACCCCATCGCCGTCCTTGCTTTCTTCTCTCTTCTCTCTCCTCTTCATGGATGGTGGAACCCCATCGTCGTCCATGTTTTCTTTTCTCTTCTCTCTCCCCTATCATGGATGGCGGAATCCCATCGCCGTCCATTCTTTCTTCTCTCTTCTCTCTCCTCTGTCATGGACGGTGGAACCCCATCGCCGTCCATGATTCTTTCTCCTTTCTCCTTTCTCTTCTCTTCTTTCTTCTCTCTTTCTTTCTCTCTTCTTTTTCCTTTCTTCTATCTCTTCCTCTCTCTTCTTTTCTTTCTTCTTTCTTCTTTCTTCTTTCTTCTTTCTTCTCTCTCTTCCTTTCTCTCTTTTTTCTTTTCTTTCTTCTCTTCTCTCTTCTTTCTCTTCTTTTCTCTCTTCTTTCTTCTCTC
>NW_006499973.1:5374420-5387872 GCF_000471905.2 Amborella trichopoda | reverse complement strand
TCTCTCTCTTCTTCTTTCTCTTCTTTTCTCTCTTCTTTCTTCTCTCTTCTCTCTCTCTTTTCACTCTCCTCTTTTCTCTCTCTTCTTTTCACTTTATTCTTTTCTCTCTCTTTTTTCTTCTCTCTCATCTCTCTTCTTTCTTCTCTCTCATTCTTCCTCTTTCTTCTCTCTCATCTCTCTTGTTTTTTTCTCTCATCTCCCATCTCTCTCTTCTTTCCTCTCTTTTTCCCTCTCTTCTCTCTTTTCTCTTTCTTTTTTATCTCTCTTCTTTCTTCTTGCCCTCTCATTTGACTAAGAGACAGGCTAAGTCTAGCACTGCCATTGTAGTCTCATCATCAAGCAGTATTGCCATCGTGCCGATTTGAGTTACCGTGCCCGTCTTGTTGCCACGATAAGCTAGCATCATGCGAGGACAATTGGTGTTGGTTCTATCGTTGAGTAGTATTGCCCTCGTGTCGGTTTGAGTTATCGTACCCGTCTTGCTATCATGTCGGGTCAATCACTATATTGGTTTAGCCAATGTGTCAGTCTAGCCACTTGGTCAAATTCTTCTCTTCTCTTTTTTCTATTCTATCTCTTTCTTCTCCTTTCATAACCCCAATCTCTATCCTCTTATTTTTTCATTCTTTTTTTGGATGTGTACACCTGTGTGCATTCACCCAAAGACAAGGTGGGGTCCCTTGACCCACTTATATTGTAAAATTAACCATATGTGTGTGATCGCAGAAACAGGAGAGTGCAGGTCAAGGGAGGGGATTTCAAACGAGTTGAAGGACTGGGGGGTTTTCCGTAGTGATCTAAACGTGCGCCCACGCGAGTCAGCCTGAGTGAGTCACGGACCCAGGTGATGTGTGTCCCGCCTCATATTAAATTCCTCTATCACCGGTTGGTGTCCCTGCTCTTGTTTCTTAACAAAGTTCCCGAGAGAGCGGTCTCACGTCCTCGGTTCCTCTTGAAACCCGAGACACGTGCCACCAGGTCATCCCGACCCGGAGAACGAGACTGAGGCATCTAACTAGCTTGATGACTCCACTAGAGACACATTACCCCTTTGTCGGATCGACCTTGTTTGGTTAGTCTTTCCTTTGTTTTTTGTTTTTCTGCACTCACATGGCTTTTGGGTTTCTTAACCCCCATTCATCTGGATTGGGGATTTTCTAATTCCCACATTCGCGAGCTTCCCCCAGGAGCAAGTTCATCGAACTTCGTTTCCAACTTTCCTTTTGAGCAAAGACCCAGTATCTAGCTCCCTGGTCTTGACCTGGATAGGTATGAGGAGGGACTTAAAAGTCCCTAACTCCCCATCTCCTAGCTCTGGGGGGACCCCCACCAAAGCACTTTGTATCGGTAGCATATCTGCTACCTCTCACAGCATGCACCCTTTCACAGGCAAGTCACTTGCCTGTCGTATTATTGAGGTACATCGAAAGGCTACCCAATCCCTTTCTGCAAAAGGCGAGGAAGTAGTTGTTCCTCCTGTGGGTTGCCACAAGGCTACCCCCCACATTTCTCCACCACCTCAGATCTCTATGCTTAGAGGTTCAACACATCGAGGTGGAGACCATGGAGCCTCCACCTCACGCACACACCCTAAGGCTTGAGAGCCATCCACTCCAGCCACACCTTGAGGCAACCCTTGTATTACCACTAGTAAGGGTCCAGGATCAGCCCCCCTCGGGCTAACTCCTATACACATCATGCATGTGCATCCCACCGCTTGGGGTAATGTCGTTGCTGCGTCAACCCGAGCACACGGGAGATGACCTCCTTGTCCTCCCACTCACCACACACTAGTGCACCTTGTAAGGTGTAGGCTTCCACCTGTTCTCTTACAAACACGTGCTTGTGGTTCTCGGCCTCCTAAAGCCATACCGACCGTTCAAACCTAAGCTGACCCCCAAGTCACTCAGAATGCTACTTCAAGGGGCGCACATGCGTCGCCTTCACGAGTCTTTCTTCGCTCCCTACTCAGTCGCCATCATGAGTCGATCCTTCCCCTGGCCCTTCTCTTTCGGACAAGCACCCCAAGCCATGACACTCAAAGACTTTCCCCATGTCACGACCTCGCCCCCCGACTGCCGTACCTCTGATAACGGAGCGTGACCAAGCGCAGGTTCGTGATCCCAATGTAGCGTTTGTTACTCGGGTAGGAGCAAACTCAACGCTTTATTCTTGAGAATCAAGCAAACCAAGGAAAATTGATGCTCACAAGCCTAAAAATTTAAAACTTAGCAAGTTCATTCATAAGAAAAGATGTTTCATTACATTACAACCCAAAAGTAGTACAATAGAGTTCAAGGCTTCAGGGCCCAAGGTTACATGTTTTAAAGCAAATAGTACAATCAAGGCTAAGAGCCCAACTACCTACAAGATCTAAAACTCCTTCTTAGAATGACCGCCTTGATCCTTAACTGCAACCTACACTCCTAACTCTGAACCTGGCACTCTCAGTCTACAAGGAGGGAAAAATAGCGGGATGAGCTTTGAAGCTCAGTAAGCGGATCTAGTGCTATGCATTAGCAACAAGTCTAAACAATTTATTTAAATATATCAAGTTGCAGAGCAGTGGTCCTATGTAGTAATCAACATATCAATGCATCAATTATAGACATGATATTCAAGTAGTAGTCGTCATGCAGTCATTACAGTTACATGGAATCAGATACATGATTCATTTATTACACACTCACTCCTTAAATCCACCTACTCCTTCTAGTAGAAGCCCTATCCATCAGGCCAAGTCAATCTCGTTGCTTACTGATTCTACCATCCCACAAGAGGGAGGGTAATGATAAGTGGGGTAATCTACTTCGTAATACCCTCAACTCACGCACACGGTCCCCGGTGCATATTGGGGTTCGACAGGCTATTACCTTGCAAGGCATCAATCAATCATATATATCATCTCATGAATCACAGGGAGCGACCCTCTTTTCTCCCCTAACCAGTTCTTATCATTGTGTAGGTTAGGGAACATGCCGGCATTAATGTCTCAGTGCATCAATCTCTACTACCGATGGGTAACCCATCGCGTAGTGGCCAATATCCATAAACAATGGCCATCCTCACATTGATATAACAGAGCAGTGTTCACTACCAATGAGTGTCCCATTGCGTAGTGGTCATCATTAGAGCCTCATCTCTTGCTCGAGCATTCAATTCATTCATGCCAATTCAATGCTTTATAATAAATAAATCACATTCTCATTATAACAATATGAAATTTAGCACAAGGCACCCATCACATGGGCTAGCATGAAGTACTTACACATGGTTACCATTTATTGGCAATTTGACCCTCATCATGAATGGCCATTTGGCACTTATCATGAAACTTTTAAGAAATAGACCACAAAGTTAGTAAATCCACCCATAATAACTCATTGTATTCTTAACCTTTATAATTTGAAGGCTTCTTCTTTTGGCCGGTAACCACTCGTCAAATGAACTGAAGCTAACTTTTCCAAGTGGTTTTGCTTCTTCTTCATGGGGTAGGCATTTTTTGTTGGCTTGTAACCGTCCTCTTATCCTCAGATGCAAGAGCAATACTACAGGTTTTGGTTTGTAACCGTTTTCTTTTCCTTAGTTATAAGAGAATTGTAACCTCCCTGATACTGGGCTTTATGACTTGTATCTTGTAACTCATTTTTACTACAATAAAAAGAGTTAGAATTTGTTTGGACTGTCTTGTTTACTTTGCATTGAGTCTCTTTTCTTGAATATGCAACACAAATAGTACTTCTTTAGGTATTGTCCATTGATAGGGGACATTGCCTCCTCTTCCTCACGATGTGCCAGTATGTAGGCTCTATTTGGCGAGACCCTTTTAACTATAAAGGGACCTTCTCACTTAGGCTTAAACTTTCCTTTATGCTGGTCATGCATAACAATAGGCCTCTTGACAGCCAAAGCTAGATCCCCACGGGCAAATGAGCGAACCGTGACTGACTTGTCAAAAGCCCTCTTCATTCTCCCCTGGTTGAGTTCGAGGTTTTGTTGAGCCTCCAACCTCCTTTCGTCAAGGGCATCCAATTCTTGATATCGGAGTTTGGTATTCTCATCTTCGGTTACTCTTGGATGTATCGCGACATGCAATGAAGGGATTTGGATTTCAAGGGGTAAAATTGCTTCACCCTCATAGATCAGAGAATAAGGGGTGGAGTCAGTAGCATTTCGTGTAGTAGTACGATAAGCCCAGTGCTTCGGGAAGCTTCTCGTGACAATTCTTCTTTGTCTTTAATACTGACTTTCTTAAAGCATTACATGGGCCGAGTTTCGTTACTACTGACTTTCTTAAACCTCGGTCAAATGGCTTCAGCCAAACCATTTGACCGAGGGTGGTACATAGTCGAGTACTGCCACTCAAAACCAAACTAGTTAACCGGACGATCAATATGATGACTTCGAAATTGGGGCCATTGTCGGAGATAATCTGGTCAGGGACTTTAAACCGGTATATAATGTGATGTCGTATGAAGTTAGCCACTGTTGTCTTAGGAACTTGCTTAAGGGGGACCGCTTCAGCCCACTTAGAAATATAATCTGTTGCGGCCAAAATAAAGCTATGACCCATTGCTGAAGGAGGGTCAATAGGTCCTACAATGTCCATACCCCATTGGGAGAAGGGCCATGATGCTACTGTAGGGTGTAAGGCCTTTAGAGGCTGATGGGCCAGGCTTGTTTGGCACACCTAGCACTTCTTGACATAATTTAGGGAATCAACAATCATAGAAGGCCAATAGTATCCCAACCTGCATATCCGTTCATAGAGCTTAGGGCCAGATTGATGAAGTCCACAAATGCCTGAGTGTACTTCTTCTAGCACCTTACTTGCCTCTTGTGCATCCACACATCTAAGAAGAATGCCATCAAATGAACGTTTGAAGAGAGCTTATCCTTCAAGGAGGGTGTACTTGGTAGACATTCGACGCACGCTATTGTGCTTGGCACGATACTCCGGAAGTCTACCATGTCTTAGAAAATTAGCGATGAGCTCTCTTCAATCTTCTACTTGCTCGAATTCTGCGCATATTGGGTCGAAGAACTTCGACTCACAGTTTAACCTTAGCCCCTCGACTCCTTCCATTTCTTGTTCAGTCTGGATTACTTCTTTAGTTGATAGAAGTGCTCTGAATGGGTAAGGAGGGCACTCGGGGAAAATATTTCTCTTATCATCCGCATCAGCCTCAGTTCTTAATTCAATATGTCTCCATTCTGCCACCCAGACAAGCGTGAGTCCTGATGAGGATAATTGAATTGTAGCCCCGAGTTTTGCAAGTGCGTCAGCTTGGGAGTTTAGCTTCCTGGGAATGTGAGTCAAGGATGCATCTTCAAACTGGGATGCATCTTCAAACTGGGCCATATATGATTTTGTAGTATCGTGATAATGCTTGGGAGTGTCTTTTCTCACATCATAGATCCCTTTGAGCTGTGGGACAACCAACTCAGAGTCGCAATCGATCTTGAGTTGCTCCAAGTCTAGATCAAAAGCGATCTCCAAACCGATTATAAGGGCCTGATATTTTGCCTTGTTATGGGAACCGGCCTCGACAAGAGAGAAATAAAGAGGCAATACTCCATTCGGAGTCAGGAATACCACTCCGGCGCCTCCTCTGCTAGATTGAAAGGCTCCACCGAAGTACATTTCCCACGTGTGAGCAAGCTCTGCACAAAATACTTCTTCATCAGGGAGGTCAATTGATAAACGGGATTCCACTGGTACGGGGTGTGGTGCGAGAAATTAGCTAGGGCTTGCCCCTTAATGGCCTTTTGTGGGACATAAGTGATGTCAAATTCCATCAGCAACAATGCCCACTTAGCAAGACGTCCTGATAAGCACGGGCGTATCATGAGAAACTTTACAGGATCTGCTTTTGCTATAAGTTTCACATTATGACCAAGCAAATAGTGGCAAAGTTTTTGTACTGCGAAGATCAGGGCCAAGCACATCTTCTCTATAGGGGATAATTCTTCTCGGCCCCTTGCATCCTGCGGCTGAGATAATATAGTGTCGTTTCTCTTCCCTCGTCATTGTTTTGAGCCAACAATACCCTGAGTGACTCATCTAGAGCAGTCACGTATAGGATGAGAGGTTTCCCCAACACTGGTGTAGAGAGCATTGGAGGGTTGACTAAATAATGCTTGATGTCATCAAGGGCTGCCTGACATGATTTATCCCAGATGAATGGGCTATCTTTCTTTAACATGTCTGTAAAGGGTCTGCAACGACTTGAGAGATTTGAGATGAACCTGCGAATGTACGTTAGCTGCCCTTGAAGGGAGCGCAACTCTCGCAGTGTCGTTGGTGACGGCATTTCTTGGATCGCCTTAATCTTAAATGGCTCAACTTCAAGCCCTCGGTGTCTAACAATGAACGGCAAGAACTTTCCCGAACGCACACCAAAAGTGCATTTCAGTGGGTTCATTTTGAGCTGATGAAGGCACAGTCGTTCGAATACCTTTTCAAGTTCTCTCATGTGAACATCCTTCTCTTCGGACTTTACTACCAAGTCATCTACGTAACACTCCACCTCTTTGTGTATCATGTCTTTGAAGATAGTCGTCATTACTCTCTGGTATGTGGCACCAGCATTCTGTAATCCAAAAGGCATCATTGTGTAACAAAAGACCCCTTTTAGAGTTAAGAACGCGGTGGCTTCCTCATCTTTTGGGGCCATCTGTATCTGATTGTATTTGGAGTTTCCATCCATGAAGGAGAAGATTTGACAATGAGTCGTAGAATCGATGAGCATCTCGGTGAATGATAACGGGAAGTCATCCTTCGGATAGGCGGTATTCAAGTCGCGAAAGTCAATACAGACCCTGATTTGGCCAATCTTCTTATTGACTGGAACAACATTTGCTAGCCATTTCAGGTATTTGCCCTTGCGAATGAAACCTGCTTGCCTAAGCTTGGTTACCTCAGCATTGATTTGCATTTCGAGATCAAGTCAGAACCTTCTTGATTTCTGTTTATCAGGCTTAATAGTCGGATCGATGCCAAGATGGTGAACGACGACTTGAGGATCTAGACCAGGCATCTCATGGTAATTCCAAGCAAAGACGTCTCGATTTGCTCGTAGGAAGGTAGTAAAATTCTCTTTATCATATGAGGACATACTTGCCGAGATGAAATTGGGTCTGGGATCAGCTTCATCTCCCAAGTTTATCTCCTTGAGCTCGTCAGCTGTGGCCTGCCCACATTCCCACATTCTTCTAATTCTTCTTGGGCCTCTTGTAAATCTTCATCATTGGCCTTAGAGTTGCTATCATCAACCTCAAGTACAGAGACTGATGATCCTGACATCTCTGCCTCTAATAGGGCTCCAGGGTAGGTCATGGTTTTTGCACCTTTCTTGAATTGAAAAACAGACGGATCTTCCTTGAACATTAACTGCATCTCAAGCTACAGGAGTTTGGCTTGGAAGTTACTAGGAATTTGAGATTCAACGCTTGTGGGAGAAGCGCCCTCGTATGAACCACACGGTCGTTGTGTGGGTGTCTGCAGTGTTTACCTTGCGTTGGCTGATGCTTCATAGACTTGTACCATGTGGCAAGCTTCCTAAGAATAAAAACTCTGCCCTCTTGATTCTTTCAGTCTCTGCTCAAAGTTGGGCTCAGGCGGCCACTAAGGTTTCTTTGGCTTCGACGTTTTGTGCTTCTTTGAAGAGGATGGCTCTGCTTTGGCTTGAACTGCCAGGGTGTTAGCAACTGTGCTGTCTCGGCTAACATCTTTCTCAACTGCTTCTGTTGTGTCCTAGGTATATTGGATCCTTCAAGTGCTCTGTCAAGAGCCCCAAAATATGGACACTTCATGGTTGTACCTGTAAGAGACACAACAGAGGAAGGATGAGAAGTAGAAGAAGAAGGAGAAGGGTCAGAAAGTGGGGGACTTATAAGGTCATTCCCCTCATCAGACCGATCTGGGCAAATTTTTACGTCATCACTAGGGTCAGACGTGTGCAGAGGGTCTTTTGGGTCTTTCCCTTGCTTAAACCGTTGAGGAGTGCTTTTAATGTCGTCACCCTCATTGAACGTGATCTGAGTGGAAGATGACGCTTGGAGGTCATCTCGATGGGATGGTGAAGAAAGAAGGAGGATCGTGTCAGGGATAAAGTCCCGAAAAGTTGGCAGTGGGGGAAGGGGCCTGAGAAATTCCTGCTCAACCAGAGGTTGAGCAATCTTGTTTTTCTGGCGAGTAGCCCATGGTGTCCGTCTCTTTCTAGTTTCACGTGGTGGTACTTGATTCACTTCATTTGGCTTGTGAACAGCCCTAGCTTGGCAATTTCCTTCTCGCCTTAGAGACTTGAGTCTGCTTCGTTAGTGGTGGACTATCCATGGCTAGGTAGTCGGGGGTTCAATAGAATCTGAGTCATTATTAGGAAGGTCTTGTATTGGGAGGTCCTCTTGCACCGGTGGAGCAGTGGCTTGGGGCTCACTTACTGAAGCATTGTAAAACTCCTGATATTCCCCCATCTTCTTTGCGAATATCTTACAGAAACTGATACATTCCCACAGGTAGTAGCCCCGTATCTGATGGCATGGGCACCAACGGTCCTCAGTTCCCCAAGCAAGGCGTCGAGGCTGCCTCGCCGGTTTTAGGGTAATTATGCCTTCTAGCAACATTATAACAAAAAAAGCGTGAAGGATACAGGGGGCTTCATCTTCCTCTTGGATTGTTCCCGCATGGGAATCTTTTGTTGTGCCGAATGCCTTCTTTAGGTCCTCAAGCTTTATTTGACCCTTATGAATTAGGGCCTCGATAAAGTCTTTTAGTGTGTAGGAATCATCTGTTGGGTGATTAATCCTTTGATGGTAAGCACAATAAGTTGCCTGAATATCGAGCCCAACTTGCTCAGGGATCTTAGCTTCTGGAAGCTCGATCATATTCTGTTTCAATAATAACTGGAACAATGCAGGGACCCATTCCTTCTCGAAGGGATAAACCTTCTTCCTATGCCTGGTGAAATAATCATCCCGATTAAGATTGGCTGGCGGGGGTACTCGATTGTACGCCTGTTGTTGCTTTTCTACTTGCGGAGTTGTTTTTACCATGTTCACGCTTTTGGAGAGGTCCAAAGTTTGAGAGGGAGCCTTCTTTGGGTCAGTGACCGTGACGGTTGCACTGATTACTCCTTTCTATTGGCTGCCTTGTGTGTTGTTCTAAGAGCTACCATTGCCCGACTGTTTCCTAAACTTGTAAACAAGTGTCATGACCCATCGTGGTGGCGTGTTAGGCTTTCTATACGGACTGACTTAGAAATCAGTTTTAACATGGAGGTTGGATTGAAGGCCTCGACATGTAGAGCAATTTCTGGTCGCATGTTTGGCACATAAGTTTGAATCGCCTCCTTCTTAGGCATGGGATTGGGATGGCGAGCAGCCAAATTTCTCCATCTTGATATGAACTGGTCCACGGGCTCATCGAGTTCTTGAATCAGGGTGAGAAGTTTGATGGTTTGAACTTCTCTCTCGACCTCATAGAAACGTTGGTAGAGCAGTTTCTCCATCTCTTCCCAAGTATGCACAGAGTTTGGAGGAAGTTGAGCATACCATTGAAAGGATGAGCCGTCAAGGGTCTCAACGAACTGACAGAGAAGGAGTTTCCCATCAGCCGTTGTTTCTCGACATGCTACTGGAAGTGGGCGATGTGATGGTTCGGGGACGTGGTTCCACTTAATAGGGGAAACTTCCCTTTCTTGTAATCGGAAGAAGATGGGACCTGGTCAATGAATGCAAGGTACAACCTTTGATAAGGCATGGTACCCTGTATCCCCAGAATTTGCTTGTTCTTTAAGCTATGGGTTACCATAGCATCAATGTCTGCCAAGAGATGGGGTGAGGGACAAAATTATCCTGTGAGGCAAAAGGAAGGGGCTGCCTTGGAGGTGCACCACATGAGTGATGGGAACTAACTTCGTGGTTAGCTGATGGCCGTGCGGCGTCTATACGATCAATCTTTTCCGACATCACGTGCACCATGTCTTTGAATTTGTTCATACGCTCTTCCTACGAGTCACCAGGCTCGCTTACAACCATTACGCTGAATGTTTCTCTAAGGAGGTCGGCTTTAGTTGCAGTTGAGGGCCTGCGAACTTGACAGGTCATGCGTGGTAGGTCAGTCAGTAGGGGGCAGCATGCCCTGACTGGACTCAACTCTTGTATGTCGATCTCGTGAGAACTGGTTCTCGATGGTCTTGGGACAGTGGCCGCTGAGTGGCTAGGTCATCTTATATAACACTAACCATAGTGCAGCGCTTATGGAGCTCGTCTTTAGGCTTTGTCATCAGAAGAGGGTAAAAGGGATTCAGGCGAAGAGGGTTGTTAGAGTGGGTTGCCTCGATCGCCTTAGTCACTTCTTTGGTCAAAATTCGCAGACCTCTATCGCGCTTAGCTTTGAGGCTTTGATAGACTTAGAGCCAAAACTATGATCGAGACTACGACTGGTCAGGTCTTCTTGTAGAAGAGAGGGTTGTCTCCATCAGCTGCGATAAAGGATGAGGGTTAGGGACTGGAGTCATCTTGGGCCGGGGAGGATGAAGGACTCGATCTTCCATTAGATCTTTGCCTCGAGCTCTCTTGTGAGCTCCAGAGACATGACCAAAATGACAGGGCTGGTTCAGCATGGTACTCTTAGGGAAGGTCTTCGAATACCAAGGCTGAAGGTGCTTGCTAGAAGAAGGCGAAGTAGACTGGAGCAGGGTTGACACATGTTGATGCTTGAGTCCAGGGCGAGGGGGTGTTTAAGACGGCGACGCGTGTGCGCTCCATGAAGAAGGGTCACGGGTGACTTGGTGGTCAGCCCGGGCTCGAGCAAGTAGTCTGGCCTTAGGAGGCCGAGAATCGCGAGCAGGTGTTGGTAAGAGAGCAGGTGAAGGCTTGCCCTTTACAGGGTGCGCTTGTGTGTGCTGAGTAGGAGGACGAGGGGGTCGTCTCCTGTGTGCTCGAGTTGGCGCAACGATGACGTTGCCCCTAGTGGTGAGATGCATATGAGCAGTGTGTGCAAGACCTGGCCTAAAGAGGTCTGATCTTGGAGGCTCACTCGAAGTAGCCGAAGGGCTGCCCCGAGGTGTGGCTCGAGTGGGTGACCCACGAGCCTTATAGTGTGTGCGAGGGGTGGTGGCCGTAAGGTCTCCGCTTTGATGTATTGAGCCCATAGGGATAGAGACTCGTGGTGGTGCAAGAATGTGGGGGGTAGCCTTACGGTGACCCACAAAAGCAAAGGCAACTTGCTTGCCTTTTGCAGAAAGGGATTGGGTAGCCTTCCGAAGGCAATATGACCGACAAGTGACTTGTCGGTGGCTAGGTGCATGTTGTGTGTGGCAATAGATACGTTGCCAATGCAAGGTGCCTTGGTGGAGGTTCCACCAGAACAAGAAGGTGGGGAGTGAGGGACTTTTACGTCCTTGCTCAACCAATCCAAGTTAGGACCTGGGAGCTAGACCCGGGGTCTTTGCTCAAAAGGAGGGCTGGGAACGAAGTTGAAGGAACTTGTTCCCTAAAGACACTCACGAATGCGGGGATAAGGAAGTCCTCGATCCGGATAAATGAGTTACAAAACCCGGAAGTCATAAATGATGTGTGATAATAGAAAGACAGAAAAGAAAAACTTAGCCAAACAAGAACGATCCGACGAAGGCGTAGTAAGTCCCAAGTGGAGTCGTCAAGCTGGTTAGGTGTCTCGATCTCGCCCTTTAGATCAGGATGATCAGACAACACGCTTCTCCGGTTTTAAAGGAGACCCAGGACTTTGAGATCGCTCTCTCGGGAACCTCGTTTGAGAACAAGGGCAGGTATTATCAACCGATGAGAGAGAAAGTTAAGGTGAGTTCGGGACTTACTCGAGCTCGCTCGCGTGGGCGTCCTCTTAGATCACGAAGAAAGCCCCTAGTAATAAAACTGGTTTGGAATCACCTCCCTTGTCTTGTATTCTCCTGTTTTTTATAATCACACACATATGAAAAATATTATAAGACATGTGGGTCAACAGACCTCACATTGCCTTCTTGATGAATACATACGGGCGTACATATTCACAAAGAAGAAAAGAATAATAAGAGAAGAAAGTTGGGGGAGATAAGAATTTGACTGGGTGGGGAGATCAGCACAATGATTAGGCTAGTAAATAATTGACCTGGCGTAGTAGTAAAACGGGTTTGGTAACTCAGACCGGCTCAACAGAATTACTACTAGACGACAGTATCAATATCGACTAGCTAGACATGATGGTTAACCTATCATTGCAGTAAAGCGAGAACAGTAACTATGACTTACACAACAACATTATGATTAAACTATAGTAGTTACCATGAAAGGCTAATCTCGACCCCTCTTAATCAAATGAAAGAATAAAAGGAAATATAGAGGTCATTGAGATGGAATAAGAAGTAAAATAAGAGGAGAAGAAGAGAATAGTAAGAATAGGGGGTGAGAGAAGGAAGGAAGAAAAAGAGTGTGAGATGAGATGGAGGAAAGGGCAAAAAGACAAACACGGACGGCAATGGGAGAAGGAAGGAGACAACACAGTCGACAATGACTTCCGCCGGCTGTGACCTGAAGAGAGAAAAGAGAAAAGAGAGAGAGAGAGCACATGCAACAGTGTTCTTCCGCATATGTGATAAAAGGGAGAGAGAGGACACAGTTGGCGTTAGGCATTGCCAGTTGTGTTGGAAGAAGAGGGAAGAGAGGAAGCAGTCGGTGTCGAACATCGCCGACTGGGATAGAAGAAGAGGAGAGAAAGAAAGACACAGTCGGCGCTATGCATCGCCGGCTGTGTTAGAAGAAAAGAAGAGAGAAGAGAACACATGCAACACTAGGCATCACTGGCTGTATTTGAGGAGACGAGAGAGAAAGACACAGGAGGCACTAGGCATCGCCGACTGTGTTTGAGAAAAGAGGAGAGAGAAGGACACATGCGGCGTTAGGCTTTGCCCGCTGGGTTAGAAGAGAAGGTGGGACGAGACTCAGGCGACACAAGGCTTTGCCGGCTGAGTTAGAAGAAGAGGAGATGAAGGTATGACACAGGTGGCACTAGGCTTCGCCGGCTGTGTCAATAGAAGGAGAGAGTAAGAGAGATATAGATGAGAAGAGAGAAGAGAGAGAGATAAGGATGAGAAGAGAGGAGAGAGAAAGAGAGATAGAGATGAGAAGAGAGGAGAGAGAAAGAGAGATAGAGATGAGAAGAGAGGAGAGAGAAAGAGAGATAGAGATGAGAAGAGAGGAGAGAGATAAAGATGAGAAGAGAGGAGAGAGAAAGAGGGGTGGAGAGAGAAAGAGAGAGGGGAGAGAAGAGAGAGAAGAGGGAGGAGAGAGAAGAGAGTGGGAGAGAGAAGAGAAGAAGAAGAGGAGAAGAGGGAGGAGAGAGAAGTACTATGAACGTACCAACCTTTCTCTCTCTCCTCTCTCTCTCTCCAAGACGCACCAACGAACTCAAGAAGAATCAAAACTTTATAT
>NW_006499973.1:5333466-5367005 GCF_000471905.2 Amborella trichopoda | reverse complement strand
ATATATATATATATAGCCCGGGCCCATCTCAATAGTATTCTAATAGGCTGGGCTTTCTCATGGTCTATTTTCGAGATATCCTTACCAAGGCTCAGGCTGGGGCGGGCTTGTTGGCAGCCCTATCGTTAAGTCTTTTAAAAGGATATTAAAATATATTCATATAACATATAGAGTACAAAGACTTTCATGAATCTAATCCCACACAATAACATCCATCTAAGATGAGGGTTCTTGTCTTCATTGCACTTATGCATCCATCCATGGCAGTACTCTCTCTCTCTCTCAAACCCATTCTTTCTCTTTAAAAACTCAATATCGTTCTCTCTCTAAAAACCCAATCTATCAATTTAGAAACCCAATATCTCTCTTTAGAAACCCAATCTCTCTTTTTCTCTCTAAAAACTGGATCTCTCTATCTATAGAAATCCAATATCTCATTTTCTCTAAAAGCTGAATTTCACTCTAGAACCCAAAATCTCTTTTTCTATCTAAAAATCCTCTCTTTAGAAAGCCAATTTCTCTTTCTCCTTAAAAACTCATTTTCTATCGATGGAAATCCAATCCATTCTCTCTAAAAATCCAATCCATCTCTCTTTCTCTCTTTCGAAACCATATCTCTCTTTCTCTATCTAGAAACTCTATTTCTATTTCTCGATGTAAAAATATTATATCCTTGAGGTGAATAAGGAGAGAGCCAATAGTAACTTGGCCCCGCAGGTGCCTAAGACAACGGCAGACCACGGGAATACTATAGTAATAAGCTTAAACTGGGTGATCTCTTAAGAAGTGTCAGAATGGCCTCAAATTTCATGAGAGGGTAGTTTTGGATATGCTAAGGAACACAAAGTTTCGTTGCATTCTGACAAGTTTTGATATGATCTGAACGAAACTTGGTTCTCAAATCCAGTTCCTATCATGCTGAAAATGCACCCTATAACTACATCCGTATTTTTTGGGTCTAAAAAAAGTACCAAACCACCGCCATTAGATTTGGAACGTCGCAAAACCCTTAGGTGCCAAATTTCAGCTCAGTCAAACCCTTTGGGACCATTCTGAACCTAACTTACCATAAAATGGTGGCTATTGCGGTGCAACCTCGGTGAACTAGTTTCCATTTATGGAAATTAGGTTTTCTCATTTTAGGATAAATTTCAAATTCTCATAATTCGCTTGTTTTTAGTCCAATCAAGGTCAATTTTGGACATGAGCTAGATCTCGACGTCGCCGTTGTTTTAACACACGGCACACGTCATGGCATAGCCCGAAACGAGAGAATTTCTAGAGAGAAAATATGCTCGAAACATGAAAATTCATATTTTATAAAAGAGAACATCCAATTCTTCGAGAGACCATAGCTCAAGATTAAGTATGGGTCCGTTACGATAGTGCTTCAAAAAACTAATGATCGAAGGTCGGACAACACATATATTAAGGTCGAAAATGGCACACTTTTCTAGTTTCCAGAATCCCATTTTTGGGCAACTTCTCAAAATTGGAACGTGCTCAAGTGGAGACCAAAATGGATGACATTTATTGCAAAATAATCATGATACTGTCGTCTTCAATTTGTGATAAAAAAAGCTTGAAACGTCATAGATCGTGTCAGATTGGTGGTCGAAGAATCACAAGTTTATGAAACTTGGCTGGATTTTTGGTTCTTCCAAAGAAAATCTGTTTCAAGACGATCATGGGATATCAAAACGTGTGCAAAAGTTCAAGCATCAACTCTACGATGATACCACCATAGACATTTGAAAAAGCTCTCGAGGCCTAGCAATGGCAAGAGGCCCCTCATGGAGGGAGGGTTTTGTCATTTGTTGAAAAGTGCCTAGGGGTATTTTGATCATTTGGTCCAAAAACAAGATTAATATTTTAATTCATAAAATATGTATATTTTAATAATTTTGGGTGTTTTGAGCATTCTACCCTTGTTTAGTAGTTGATCTATATAAAGAAACTCAAGTAATTTGTCAAAGGACTTTTAGAACTTTATCATTTAAAATCTCGCTTGAGCAATTGAAGTAAATTATTGACTCCTTAGCTTCTTGCTTTCATTTTTCTTTCAAGTTCACGACCAAGATGAGAGGAGAGAGAAACATATCCTAAAGAGAGAAAATACCCCTAGAGCACCATACACCTTAGTCTATCTCCTACACCTTACTCTACACCATACACCTTAGCCTATCCCCTACACCTTAACCTGCACCATACACCTTAGTCTATCTCCTACACCTTACTCTACACCATACACCTTAGCCTATCCCCTACACCTTAACCTGCACCAAACACCCTATACCTTACCCTACACCATACACTATAATCTCCCTTGAACCTTAACCTACTTTATACACCCTAAGTTCCCATACACCACACTTCAACCGAACCTACTTAACCATAAACCTAGACCCTAGACCCTAGTCTTGACTCACCAAGCCTAAGCCTCTTACTCTACCCCCCTTGAAATTCTAGCTAAGGGAACTCCTAAAAATCTCAGTTCTGAACATAAAGGACCATACAAATCCTAGTAGACCTTAGGCAACCTAGACCCAATATAATTATCCTAAAATTTCCGCAAACTATTCTAAGTTGAAGTAGAGTCGAGAGCTTTTCAACGGTCCAAGAATCGCTTGAATCAGACCTACAGATAAAACGATATAACAAATGATAATTTAGTCCCTGTAAGACCCAAGTATCAAGCCGTAGGCTGGGCAGTAACTCAGCCCAGCAGGCCCAAACACGGGCTGATGATGCAGCCAACACATCTGATGATGCAGTAAACACATTTTTTTTAATTAGATAAGGCTAAAACCCCAAAAATAACTCCAAACAAATCCAAAAAAATCCAAACAAATCAAGAAAAATCAGTAATTGACATTTATAAATATCCCATCTCCATAACCCAAAAAGGGGAGACCAAAAAAGAGGAAGAAATCCCTTAGAAAATCTCAAATTTAGAAACATAGCAAAAAATACTCAAAATAGGGAAACCCCTTAGAAAATTGTTAAAAATTTAGGAAAATTCCCTAAAAATCTCAAAAAATCACATAAAATCCCAGAATTCATATTCAACCTTAGGAGATCCCAAAACCCTTAGAAAACTAAGGAAATTCTCCGTCAATCTCAAGAAAAGCCTAGGTAGACCCTACTTAAAATACACAGTTTTTCCCCATGCCTTAGGAACCCTTGATCTAGGTCAAAGAACCTTATATCTATAAATTCTAGCAAGCAAAAGACATCCAAAAAAGGAGATGGTGGCGCACATCGGAAGAGCGGCCTGATCCAAGCCCGAAACACCGGGTTTCGAGGCTCTAGAGGTAAGTATATCTTTGCTTAATTTAGTTTGTTTTTCTTCCTTTAATTCTCTGTTTTACTTTATTTTTCTGAAAAATTAAATTATTATTAGATTTTATTAAATTTAGAAGTATTTTTAGGTCAAAATATGGATTTGGAGCTGGTATTGCGAGTGGACTAAAAAAAAGACCAGATCTATATAGATTTGGGATTTTTCTGAGCCCATAATTCAAGCAACCCCACTCTCTCTACCTTTTCAAAAGTAACTTAGTTTTTGTTAAGATTTGAGTAGATCTCATCCTAGTGATCAACGCAGATCGGAGAGTAAATAGTTTGACACCCACTGTGGGGAACCTTGAGCTTCAGATCTGTATTTTAGATTTAAAAAAGCCTATCTTTTTTTCTCATATTTAATTTTCCAGAAAAAATAAAAATAAAAAAGAATAAAAATAAGAAGAAAAAATAAGGTAGATATAAAAAGATTTATTTTTATTAGATTATGTCTTTTCTTTCTAGATTCTTTTTTTTTTTTCTCTCCATAAAAAAATTAAGATCTTTTTCCTCTCAATCTTTAGATCATCTTTAGTTTTTTTTTTAGATCCTCTTTCTTTTAGATCACATCTGGATCATCTTTATCTTTAGATCTTCTTTAGATTAATCTTTTAGATTATATTTATTTATTTTAGATAATCTTTCTTTTAAATCCATCTTGATCATTAGATATTTCTTTTATATTCACCTTTTAGATTATCTTTCTAGATAATCTTTTAGATCATCTTTATCATCAATTTTTTTTTAGAACATCTTTAGATTCATCGTGATATCATCTATATTATCTTTATCATCTTTTTCATATCTTCTTTCATTCATGCTTATCATCTTTAGATAATCTTTTATCTTCTTTTGTAAGAACTTCAAATATTTCCAGACATGAGATGCACACGACAATAGAATCAAAAGGAGGAGCAACGCCTTGCGTGAACGGAAGAGCAAGTAAACCAAGAGGAGCATCACCGCACGTGAAATGGAGCATCGTCGGGCGTGAAATGGAGCAATGCTGCGCATGAAGGGAAGCCAATGTCGTGCATGTGTAGCGTCGTGAGTGAAGGGGAGATGTGACTGCAACCGTACCTGTTAGCGCAGCACCTATCAGAGTCGTGCATGTTAGCACCGTACTTGTCAATGCTGCACATGTCAGCTGTAGTGATCTCCACCTACCCGATCAGCCATAGTGGATCTCACTCACCTCAATTACTTAAGCCCTCTCCCTTCCCTTTCCACCGCTGTTTCCCTCACTTGCTCTCTCTCTCTCTCTCCCCCTCTCTCTAGGACCATAGTTACAACGAACTGCTACCCTTGGAGAAAGCTTGTGCTATGAGCTTGAAGTAGCTTGCGAGTGGGAGTTTTGGAGGCGCCAATGAGCATCAGGTAAGTAGGTTTAGTGTTCATCACTTGGTAGTGGTAGATTTTAAGAAATGAATATAAGTAAAATAATAGAATGAAGGATGGGGGTCGTTTAGTTAAAATGAACTTGAACTTTCGAATTTGTGCTTCTAAGTGCCATGTGTGATTGAGGGTGCTAAATGATCTTGCTAATCATGAAAATTTGTGGAGTAGTTCATTTGTAAGACTAGCTTAACATAGACAAGGTTTTCAATCAAATTTTATCTTGATTATGATATGTTATAAGCTATTTGAAACATGCTAAGATTTAGAAATGGAATTTCTAAGAACTGTGAGTGTTTTTATATTCTGTTTTTCAGTAATCAAACGGTGTCCAAATGGGCTCAAATTGATCATGAATGAAAGATATGCATGTCTACTACAATTTTTCTTTTTACACCATATTAAAATTTTGTATGGGTTGAGTGATTAGCCCTAAAAAGTGAGGGTATATCACTGTCTACAGTTGCTGAAATTTCTAACAATTGTCACCTACTTTGCGTCGAGCTTTTGACCTATCAAATGTTGCCCAAACACCTTCATACCACACCGTTTTAATGATCTATGTGTAAAATTAAAGTTGCATGTTAAATCATTTTGGAATTCTCCCTAGATTGGGAGTTATGCCTCTGAGAAGATAGGTACATCAATGTTACTTGTCACCAAGAAATTCAGTCCTATGTTGGTTTTGGAAACAAATTTTTTTACGCTCAAACCCTGGCCAAATGTGTTCAAATCGCTTTTATATGAACCATCGGTGAGTATATTTCGAAATTGAATTTGGAACCATAGCAAAACCCTCCATGGGTTGAGAACGACGCCCATTTTTCATGAGTATGACATGGTTATGAATGTAGACGAATTGCGCACTCTTTTCTGAATTCCACTCAAGGGACAAAGTGTTGTAAGTGGATATTGATAAACTTAAGTACTATGTGATAGTTTCATGTGATGAATACTACATGATTAAATGTCATAACATTATGTGATAGGTGACAAGTGCAATTTCCATGTGGTAGTTCCTTGATGAATGTTACATGATGAATGCCGTGGTGCAAATGCGATAAAGTGTCATAAATGCTCATTGATAAGTGTGAATGCCATGTGATAGCCCTTTTATGATGAATGTTTCCTGTTAAGTGGCATAGTATACATGATTGTCGTATATTTCTGAACAGGACTCAAGCTTTGCATAATAAGATTGGAGGTATGAGTAAAACTCATGCTTGAGCATTTTATAATACTGTGATAATGACCACTGCACATTGGGAGTGGGTAATGTTATGTTATGATAATGTGATACTGCCACTACGCGATGGGACACCCATCAGTAGTGGGCATTGTTCTGCTGATACTGACCGCTACGCAATGGGACACCCATTGGTAGTTGTTTGAAGACATTTTTCAGCACCTTGGGTCCCCAATGCGGAATAAAAGAGAAGCCGGTCAATAAAGCCTTGATAGACAGTGTAGTTTTCGATAGTCTCAGAATTGCCTCATAACAAGTGAAAATATTCCTAAAGACTTCAAAAGGCCACCTGCCAAGTTTCATCGTAATCCGACATATTTAAGGCAGTACAGACCATGAACACTTTCAAAAAAATCAGCCTCTAATGACCTTGAAACGGACCCTGTACTTGGATTTTCAAGGCATCAAATGACTCTGAAACCCCCGTCATTGGATCCGACACGATCAAAAACACCTAGGATTCAAATTTTAGCTTAATCAGACGTTACAGGAAAACGTTATGGGCAAAATACTGAAAAAGGAGGGGCCGCACTCTATTCCCATGCGCCCTCCCTGCACCAGTCTCGATAGAAGGAGACTGGTTTTCACAATCACAAACAACAACTTTCGGGACTCATATCTGTCTCGTTATGAGTCGGATCGCGCTCAAATTTTGTGTCACGACCTTGCCACCTGACCCCTGCCAAAGGGCGACGGAGTGCAGGATCGCGACTAGAGGTCGTGAACGTTACTCAGGTGGGAGTGGCTCAACACATAAAAACATAGAATTGAGAGCAAACCATGAAAGAAAACTAGAACAAATCCATTCACCAAACATATATCAATTTAAAAGGTACAACCATCTCATTCATTGAATATCAAAAGTATTTACAATTTCTTCAAGGCACTACTAGCCCAAAAATACACAAAATGAAGTATACATCATGTTGCTAAAACCACCAAAAATACTGTGAAAGTCTTCGGAAGACGGCTTCTCAACTTCATAATTTGGGCTTCAAAAATTGCTACCCACCTTTAGCTCAAGTGTCACCACCCTTCACTCTACAGTTATGAAATTAAAATGGAATGAGCTAAAAGACCAGTAAGTAGATCTACACTATTGCATTCCAACCAGCATAACAGTGCTACAATATGCAATGCACATATATACATTTTCACAAGGTATCAAGTGAAAACCTCCAATATGCTTCTCATCATTCCAACAGTAATATGATAAAAACAGTTTAATATACAATGAATAATTTACAATCACCTTACTTAAAGCAGAGTAGTAAGGACAATAGATCACATGTATAGTTAAAATTCCATGCAAAATGCTTAAATAAGTTAGGCAAACATATCTATTTACTCCTGAAGTAGAAGCCACATCGGTCAGTCTAAGCCAATACTAAACTTGAGACTTCTATACTCACTCAAGACGGAGGACAATGACAAGTGTGTAAATCCACTTTGTAATGTCCTTACTTACGGCCACAATCCTCAGCGCACTTTGGGGTTTCGATAGGCAGTGGCCTTGCAAGACATGACCATCTCCTTATGCCTTTCTGACGAGAGAGCGTTACACTACCATTGGGTGACCCAATACGTAGTGCCTAGATAGATCTGGGGAGCGCGACCCTCCCAACTACTCACATCCTGAGTCCCATCCTATAATGGGGAGTGAGGGGAAGATCGTAGCTGTCGACACCATCATTCGCACAATAGGTGCCTTTGTCAACAGACAACTACCAGCACCATCATTCACACACTAGGTGCCCATTCACATATCACATAAGCATAATGATATCACATTATGACGATATCAATATTCCATCACGATAACAAAAATATCGCATTAGATAGTGGCATATCACATTTAAGAAATATCATAATGACAATACCATAGTACTGATGACATTATTCCAATTAAGTATTACAGCTCGATTTCCTGCCATCTAGGGCAATGACGAAGGTCGTAACTTTTAGGCTGTTTAGAGTTTGAAGATGGTTTGTACAAAACACACCTATCCCTCAAATGGAAGTGGTTTGAAGACAATTGGACCCCGTTTGGCCTCTTAAAGGTTCAAAGAGGCGAGGGCTAAGTTGCTGCACCCTAGCGTTGCACACAACCCAGCCAGTGCTGAAACTTTCTCCTCTTCATAGTCGATGCTGCACACAACCCAGCCAGTGTTGGCACTTTCTCCTCTTCACACCTAGCTGGCACTAGCACTTTCTCCTCTCCACAGCCGGGGCTGCACACAACCCAGTCGATGCTGGCACTTTGTCCTCTTCACAACCAGGAAAATTTTGGGTCATCACATTTTGCGACCGTGTTCGTCTCATCAAGACGAGCATTTTGATATGTGGCACACCCCGTAATGATGCCCGAGCGGGGAGAAAAGCTAGAGAGAAGATGTCGATTCACGACCAAAGTTGTAGGAAATTAAACAACGACATGTCTCTCTCGAGGGACCACATCACGACGCTCGAGCGCCTGATTGACACGATATCGATTCCATCGTGTGCGTAAGGTATAAGGCTACAACTATACCAATCCTCACGCATGATGGATGATCGAATTTCAAGCGCGAAGCCGATACACTTGATGTAAATTCTGGCCACTAGATTCAAGATTCTGGCCAAAAACCCAAGATGGCAAAATCTTCGTTTGGGCATGAAATCGAGTTGTATTTATTGCAACGCGATCGTGATAGGATACTCAATCCAATTCAACAAAGAAATCAAATACATCAAGAAATGAGCACACTATCGATCAAAAGTTTCCAAGATTCATACGAATTTCAAGGCGCATGGTCGTGCATTAAAAACGAGATCCGTGGCTCGAAGTTGGTATCAAATCGATCGTCATGCCGAGCCCAACGAGAAAGTAATCATCTTTCAGCCAAACGTGCACCGGAGCAACTTTGAATCATTCATAGAAGATCACGCACGTGTATTGTTGGGCAAGGGAAAACCATAATTTTTCACCCACTTTTACATTTTATTTTAATTCAAATAAATTGTAATTATCATCAATTAGGTTAGATTTTGAGTATCCACCCATGTTTTGGGTCCACTTCTATAAATATCATGCTATACCTCATTGTAAGGGACCTTGATTCTGATTAAAAAAAATTCGGAGTTAGCTTTGAGATTGGGGGTCACGTCCAGGAGAGAGAGAGGAGAAAGAAGAACAGTCTGGTACCCCTCAATGAAGGTAACTTTCTGTCTCCTCCTCTCTTACTCTCCTCTTTTTTCTTTCTCTTCTCCTCTCTTCTCTCTCCTCTTCTTTCTTTCTCTTTCCTCTTTTTCTTCTCTCTGTATCTCTCCTCTCAGCATCAAACACGCATGACAGTAACCATCGTTGTGTGTGTCTCTCGCTCTTTCTCTCTCTTCCTCTTTCTGTTTCTCTCTTCACTCTCGACATACATGGCAATAGGTACTGTTGTGCATGTCTATCTTTCCCTTCTTTCCTCTCTTCTCTTTGTTCAGTTTTCACTCTCATCCCTTCTCTTTCCTAATCCTTCCTCTCTCTCATTCCTAATCTTCTTTCTCCTCTTTCCTCATCTCACTACTTTCTTTCCTTTCTCTCTACTCCCTTTCCTAATCTATTTCTTCTTTCTTTCTCTCTATTCCTTTCTTTCTCTCTCCTCTTCAGACGTGCACGATGATGGTCATCGCTGAGCATGACATCCATCTCCTTTCTTTCTCTCTCCTCTTCTGAGTTCCTTCTCTCTCATATCGTGCACGGTGATGCCCATCGTCGCATGCAACATTTCTTCCCCTATTCATGTTAAGGACATTGAATCGAGCCCTTTCCCAAGTGGAGGGCTGGGTCATGTCTGAGTCCTTTCTGACACATACGGCAATGCCTATCGCCATGCATGTCTTTTCTTCTCTTTCTTCTAACTCTTTCTCTCTCTTTATGGACGGTGGAACCCATCGCCATCTATGTTTTCTCTTCCCTTCTTTCTCTCATCATGGACGGCAGGCGGAACCTATCGCGTTCATGTTCTCTCATTCCCTCTCTATTGTCATGAACGACGGGACCGTCCATGTTTTCTCTTTCTTTCTCTCTCTCATCATGGACGGCAGAACCTATCACCGTCCATGTTCTCTCTTTTGTCTCTCCCTTATTGTGCATGGTGGAACTTATCGCCGACCATGTTTCTTCTTCCCTTTTTTTTACTCTCTCCTCTGTCATGGATAGCGGAACCCCATCGTCATCCATGTTTTTTCCTTCTTTCTCTCTCCTCTGTCATGGACGGAGGGACCCCATCACTGTCTTGCTTTTTCCTTTTTTCTCTCTCCTTTGTCATGGATGGCAGAATCCCAATGCCATCCATGCATTTTTTTCTTTCTCTCTCCTCTGTCATGGACGACAGAACCCCATCGCCATCCATGCTTTTTCTTTCTTTCTCTCTCCTCTGTCATGGATGATGGACCCCTATCGCCATCCATTCTTTTTCTTTCTTTCTCTGTCCTTTGTCATGGATGACAAAACCCCATCATTGTCTATGTTTCTCTTCTTTCCTCTCTTTCATCTCTCTCCTTTCCTGTTCTTTCTCTTCTTTCTCTTTTTCTCTCTCTTCTTTCTTCTCTCTCATCTTTGTCCTTCCTCATTTCTTCTTTCTTCTCTCTCATCTCCCTTCACTTCTCTCTCTTCTTTCCTCTCCTCTCTCATCTTTCCTCTTTCTTCTCTCCTATCTTTCCTCTTTCTTCTCTCTCATCTCTCTTCTTTCTTCTCCCTCATCTCTCTGCTCTCTTCCCTCCCTCATCTCTCTTCTCTCCCTCGTCTCTCTTCTTTCTTCTCTCTCATTTCTCTTATTTCTTCTCTCTCAATCTCTCGTTTTCTATTTCTTCTTTCTTCCCTTTTCCCCTCTCTTCTCTCTTCTCTCTTATTTTTCTTTCTTCTCTCTCTTCTTTCTTCTTCCCCTCTCATTTAGCCAAGAGATATGTTAAGTCTAGCACTGCCATGGTAGTCTCGTTGTCGAGCAGTATTGCCATCGTACTGGTCTGAGTTACCATACATGTATTGCTGCCATGATAGACTCACCATCGTGCCAGGCCGGTCAGTGTTAGTTTTGTCATTGAGTAGTATTGTTGTCGTGCCGGTCTGAGTTACTGTGCTCATCTTGCTACCACATTGGGTCAATCACTGTACTGGTTTAGCTATTGTGTTTGTCTAGCCACTTGGTCAAATTTTTCTCTTCTCTCTCTGTTTTATCTCTTTCTTCTCCTTTCAGCACCCCAATCTCTATCCTCTTCTTATTCTTTCCTTCTTGTTTTGGATGTGCACGCCTGTGTGCATTCGTCCAAAGACAAGGTGGGGTCCCTTGACCCATTTGTCTTGTAAAATTAACCATGCGTGTGATCGCAAAAACATGAGAGCACAAATCAAGGGAGGGATTTCGAACCAATTTAAGAACTGGGGGGCTTTCCGTCATGATCTAAGAGGGTGCCCACGCGAGTCAGCCCAAGTGGGTCATGAACCCAGGTGAGGTGTGTCTTGCCTCACATTAAATTCCTCTCTCACCGATTGGTGTACCTGTCCTTGTCTGTTAACAAGGTTCCCCTGAGAGCGGTCTCAAGTCTCGGGTTCCCCTTGAAACCTGAGACACGTGCCACTAGGTCAACCCAACCCGGAAGGTGAGATTGAGGCATCTAACCATCTTTTCGACTCCACTGTACACACACTACCCCTTTGTCGGATAGACCTTGTTTGGCTAGTCTCTCCTTTGCTTTTTGTTCTTCTGCACACACATGGATTTTGGGTATCTTAACCCATCCATCCGGATCGGGGATTTCCTCATCCCCGCATTCGTGTGCTTCCTCCTAGGGAAAGTTCCTCGAACTTTGTTCCCAACTTTCCTTTTGAGTAAAGACAAAGTGTCTGGCTCCCAAGTCTCGACCTGGATATGTGTGAGGAAGGACTTAAAGGTTTCTAACTCCCCATCTCCTAGCTTTGGTGGGAGCCCCACCAAAGCACTCTGCATTGATGACACATCTGTGACCACTCACAGCATGCACCCTGTCACTGGTAAGTCACTTGCCGGTCGTATTGCTAAGGTACATAGAAAGGCTACCCAATCCCTTTCAAGGAAGTTGTCGTTGCTCCTATGGGTCACCGTAGGGCTACCCCCCCATATTCATCCACCTCGAGTCTCTATGCTTTAAGGCCCGACACATCGAGGCAGAGACCCTGGAGCCTCCACCTCATGCCCACACCCTAAGGCTTGTGGGTCATCCACTCGAGCCACACCTCGGGGCAACCCTTGTGTTACCTCGACTAAGTGTCATGACCCCACCGCCAAACGCCTTACCTCTGATGATGGAGGGCGTCCGGGCACGAGTTCGTGATCCCAATGTAGCATTTGTTACTTGGGTAGGAGCAGACTCAACACATTATGCAAGGTAATCCAGCAGACTAAAGAAAGCAAATGTTTAAAACTTGGAAAATTCATTCACAAGAAAAGATGTTTCATTACATTACAACCAGAAAGTGGTACAATAGAGTTCAGGGCTCCAGGGCCCAAGGTTACATAGTTTAAAGTAAATAGTACAATCAGGGCTAAGAGCCCAACGACCTACAAGATCTAAAACTCCTCCTTAGAATGGCTGCCTTGATCCTCATCTGCAACCCGCACTCCCAACTCTGAACCTGCCACTCTTAGTCTACAAGGAGAGAAAAATAGTGGGATGAGGTTTGAAGCTCAGTAAGCAGATCTAGTGTTATGCATTGATAACAAGTCTAAACAATTTATTTAAATTTAGCAAGTTGCAGAGCAGTGGCCCTATGCGGTAATCAACATATCAATGAATCAATTATAGACATGATATCCAAGTAGCAGTCATCTTGCAGTCATTACAGTTACAGGAAATCACATACACAATTCATTCATTACGCACTCACTCCCTAATCCACCTACTCCTTCCAGTAGAAGGCCTATCCATTATGTCAAGCCAATCCCGTTGCTTAGGACTTCTACCGTTCCACTGGAGGGAGAGTAATGACAAGTGGGGTAATCCGTTTCGTAATACCCTCAACTCATGCACATGATCCCCAGCGCACATTGGGGTTTGACAGACCCTTACCTTGCAAGGCATCAATCAATCACATATCTCATCGCGTGAATCACAGGGAGCGACCCTCTTTTCTCCCCTAACCAGTTCTTGTCATTATGCAAGTTAGGGAACATGCTGGCATTACTGTCTAAGAGCATCAGTCTCCACTACCGATGGGTGTCCCACTGCGTAGTGGTTAGTATCCATAAACAATGGTCATTCTCACATTGATGTAACAGAGCAGTGTTCACTACTAATGGATGACCCATTATGTAGTGGTCATCATTAGGGCCTCATCTCTTCCTCAAGCATTCAATTCATTTATGCCAATTCAATGCCTTATAACAAATAAATCATATTCTCATTATAACAATATGACATTTAGCATAAGGCACCCATCACGTAGGCTAGCATGGAGTACTTACACATGGTTATCATTATTGCCAATTTAGCACTTATCACGAAACATTCATCATGAAGTCATCACATTGATATTGCTATATCACTTTTTCACATAGCACATTGTGGCGAAGCATCATTCACATAATCTTATGGCACAAGCATAGCAATTATCATATATCATTCACACTTTTCTCTTATCAAGAAAAATTTGATGTTTCAATTAATTGTTAAGTGAGAAAATTAAATGCTTCACTTTGTCAAGGAAATCGAGTCTCATTTGTTAGATCATAGGCTTGGCCCCATACAAGTGATAGTTACTGGAAAACAGTAAGCAATGACGTGATAATGAATCTTGAGGCATAACTTAAACTTTATTAGGAATTTCAAAAATCTCAAGACATGCACATTAGAGCCCATTCACAGACCTTTCTAATGGTGTAATTTAAGGGCGTTTGGAAGCGTTTTGCTAGGGCAAAGGCGAGACCCAAAGTAAGTCAAAGTTGCTGGAATTTACAGCAACTGTGAGCAGTGACACATTTCACATTTTGGTCTACATCTTTCAATCTATACAACATTTCTATATGGCATCAAAGTAAAAATTAAAGTAGTCGCGTATATTGCTCGTTCAGGACTAGTTTGAGCCCGTTTGGCCAGCAAAAAGCTTAACACAAGAGCCCACACAGTTGTTTGAAATTTCCTTTCCCACAAGTATTCACATGTTATTATCATAATACACCCCATTTATAAGTCGAATTAGCAAGTTTGGCAAGAATATTTCCTTTATAAAGTTTTATAAGTTCATTGGCAATGGATAATTGCTCATTCCTTTTCATTTTCCATGCATTTCTACATCCTTGCATTTTAATCTACCATTTTCCTATTTTTCATATCACCTACCTCCATGGAGATCTCGAGGCATAACAATGACTTCATGGAAAATCTCAAGGCATAACACTAAATCCGCTTACCTATGGTCACGACGCTCTAAAGCCTCCACACGCAGGTCACGTCTTGCTCCTATCAGCAGTCTCCTTACGGCAGCAGCACAAGGCTTACACTTAGCTCTCGAGAGAGAAAGTTTGAGGGAAGGGGAAAGGGAAAAGGAAAGGGATAAAATGATGCTGAGGGTGGGGAGGTGCGTGACTTATAGGTGAGTGGGCAGGTGAGGGCAACTGTGGCTGACATCAAAGGGTGGTTGAGAAAATATCTGTGG
Organism: Amborella trichopoda; assembly: GCF_000471905.2. The sequence goes on along the minus strand of NW_006499973.1, from coordinate 5,352,363 downwards.
CTGGCGTCACTCGTGCGGCGCAACGGTGACGAATTCGATGCGGTGCTAACCCTGTCGGTGGTCGTGCCAGGTTGGTCGAATGCGCGCAGCGTTACCCTTTGGTCGCACACGGCGATGCCTATCTCTGTTTTTCCACATGGCGTTGGTCACTCATTCATGTGCCACTCCTTCGTCTTCATGCTCGGTGTTACATCTCCCACCTTTCACGCACGATATTAGCCCAGGCGGCGTTACTCCAAACGGCAACGCTAAGGCTTCTCCGCTCTCTCTCCAATTCTCAAACAATGCTACTTCACAATGTGCACGACGTTACTCCTTATTTGTGCACGGAATTAGTCTGGCATGTGCACGACCCTTATACCCACGGTAATGCCCTCACTTGCACACGGTGTTGCCTCCATCTTACATGGGTGGCACTAGGCCAAATCACATGGACATCTCTATCCTACGCCCTTAGGGCTGGGCGCACACGTCCGTCTCTTTCGACTTCCTTCTCTCTATTACCACGAGTGATCAAGCTCAAATGAATTGTGACCCTTAAATCATCCCCTCCTTAAAAAGGATTTGTTCCCCAAAATCATTAACCAAAGAGGTGGGGGTATTTTTTCCCTAATTTCATCCTCCCATTCCCACGTTGATTCTTCCCTTGTGTGACATTGCTAATACACCTGTATCAGGGAAATTTCTTTATTGCGCAACACCTACGCTCTTCGGTCCAATATCATAATTGGTTGTCCAACGTAGGTTAGGTCTTCCCTGAGTGGGATTGGCTTGTATTTCAAAACATGAGATGGGTCAGGTTGATATTTCCTCAGCAATGATACATGAAAGACATTATGGATATTTGCTAAATCTGGTTGCAGGGCAAGTCGGTATGCCACACTCCCAATTCTTTCCACCCCAATGAATTGTGGGCTTAGTTTCCCTTTCTTAACAAATCTTGTAATGCCCTTGGTTGGCGATACCTTCAGGAAGACCCGATCACCTACCTCAAATTTGAGGTCTCTCCTGTGTTTATCCGCATAACTCTTTTGCCGACTTTGGGCTATCTTGAGCAACTCTCTAATTAAGGCAATCTTCTCAGAAGTTATCTGGACTATTTCAGGCTCTAGTAATTTCCTCTCACCGACCTCATCCCAGCAGATGGGCGATCTACACCTCCTCCCATATAGGGCCTCATACGGTGCCATCCGGATGCTGGCTTGGAAGCTATTGTTGTAGGCAAAGTCTATCAAGGGCAGATGGTCCTCCCAGCTTCCTTTAAAATCATTGACACACACCCTTAGCATATTTTCCAGTGTTTGAGTGGTCCTTTCTGATTGGACATCTATCTAGGGATGAAAGGTGGTGCTGAAGGTAAATTTGGTCCCCAAAGCTAATTGTAGGCTAACCTAGAATCTAGAGGTAAACCGAGTGTCTCTGTCGGACACAATGGTACAACTAGGCTAGCTTACCCAGGGTATAAGTCATGTGGACTGATAAGAAATGAGTGGCCTTTGTTAATTGGTCCACATTGACCCAGTTACTATCATGTCCAGTACTTGACCTGGGAAATCTAGAAACAAAATCCATTGTGATGTGTTCCCACTTCCACTCTGGTATGGGCAAGGGTTGCAACAGTCTGGCAGGTTTCTGATGTTCTTCCTTCACTGGCTGACATGTCAAGCACTTAGCGACAAATTGAGCCACATCTCTCTTCATGTTGTTCCACCATAAGGCCTTTTTCAGGTCCTGGTACATCTTTATACTCCCAGGGTGTAGCGTGTAGCGTGAGTGGTGTGCTTCTTCCAGAATAGCCCTTTTTACACTATCATTATTAGTGACACACACTAGGCCCTTGAACCTCAACATCTCATCACTGCCTAAGATGAAATCCTCTTCTTTCTCCATTTTCATTCTTTCACGAACCTTCATGAGCTGAGGATCTTCTTTTTACGTTACTCAGATTTGTTGACAGAGCTAGGTTCTACCCTTACACAGGAAAGTACAACAACCCCATCATCGAGGGGTAGAGTTGGGTGCCACTCTATTGTGTCTTCTAGCAATCTCATCTCTCTACGCATCAGGGGTGCAACTGAGACCACAACTTTTCGGCTTAGGGCATCGGCTACTACGTTAGTTTTTCTTGGATGGTAATCAATTGTACAATCGTACTCATTCAATAAGTCCATCCATCTCCTTTGCCTCATGTTCAGCTCCTTTTAGGAAAATAGGTATTTGGGGCTCTTATGATCTGTGAACACTTTAAACTAGGCCCCATAGAGGTACCTCTAGATCTTTAAGGCAAAGACTACGGCCGTAAGCTCCAAGTTGTGCATTGGATAATTTCGCTCATATGGTTTCAATTGTCTGGAGGCGTATGCAATGACCTTGCCCCACTGCATGAGTAGACCCTCAAGTCCTTTATGGGATGCATCGGTATAAACCACAAGGTCTTCATTCCCTTCGGGCAAGGCAAGGTGTTCATTCCCTTCGGGCAAGGCTAGTATTTTGGTTGTGGTTAATCTCTTCTTAAGTTCATGAAAACTTCTCTCACAATCATTTAACCACAAAAATTTTGTATTATTCTAGGTAAGCCGAGTACGGGGAAGTGCTCTTTTTGAGAATCCCTCTACAAAGCACCGATAGTATCCTGCTAACCCCAGAAAGCTGCAAAGTTTGGTTACATTTGTTGGTTTCTCCCACTTAAGCACTGCTTCAATCTTAGAGGGATCAACCGTGATCCCATCCTTAAAAATGATGTGACCAAGGATGGCAACATTAGGGAGCCAAAATTTGATCTTGCTTAGTTTGACGTACAATTTTTCTGACCTCAGAGTTTGCAGGACGGTTCTTAGATGTTGCTCTTGTAGTTCCCAATTCTTCGAATAAAAACCACTACAAAATCATTCAGGAAAGGTTGTAACATTACTCATTAAATCCATGAACATTGCAGAGGCATTGGTTAACCCGAACGACATTACAAGAAACTCGTAGTGGCCGTATCGAGTTCTAAAAGCAGTCTTCAGGACATCTCCCTCCTTAACTCGCAATTGGTGATACCCCCATCGGAGGTCGATCTTTGAAAACACTTGAGCCCCCTGGAGCTGATAAAAGAGGTCATCAATTCTAAGCAGAGGATACTTATTCTTCACAATCACTTGGTTCAACTTCCTATAGTCAATATATAGCCTCAGGGACCCATCCTTCTTCTTCACAAATAGGACAGGTGCACCTTAGGGTGACACTAGGTCGGATGAACCCCTTATCCAATAATTCCTGCAACTGCTCTTTTAACTCTTTCAACTCAACTAGGGCCATTCTATTCGAGGCTTTAGAGATGGGAACCGTGCTTGGAACTACATCTATCTCAAATTCAATTTCCCTCGTTGGAGGCAGGGAGGGTTACTCTTTTGAGAATACCTCAGGGTACTCCTTAACAACTGGTAATTCCTCTAGTTGGGCCTGGACACCCCTATTTTGTACTGCATAATCCAAATACCCTTCACATTTCTTAGTCAGGAGGTGAGAGGCTCAGAGGGAGGAAATATGGTGTAGAGGGGAATTATCCCGGGTTTCCTCAAAGTGCAATACTGCTTGATCAGGACATTTAAAGGTTACCATCTTTTCATGACAATTGACAGTGGCATGATGGGAGTACAACCAATCCATGCCCTAAATAACATCAAAGTGCTGAATATCTGAGAGTTCAAATCTACAGGTAGGTCGTACCCATCAATTTTAATCCCACATGGTCTAAATACCTTATCAGTTTCCAGGGAATCCCCCCCTAAGTGTGCTTATTACCAGAGTATAAATTGAGACATGCAGGTGTAACATTTAAATGGCAAGCAAAATGGGGTGCAACAAATGAATGAGAGGAACCAGGATCAATTAAGGCTTTGGCTCTAGTACCACAGATAGAGAGTGTACCTCTGATCACCGAGGTGGATGCCTTGGCTTCTTGTTTAGTGAGAGCAAACACTCATCCTTGTGTCTTCGGTTGGTTCTTGGTTTTTTCCACGGGGCAATCCTTAACCCAATGACCGAGCTTGCCACACTTTAGCCACATGTTCTGCTTTCTATAGCATTCGACGACAGCGTGGTTATCTTTTCCACTATGAGAGCATACCGGGTGTCGATCACCTTCCATGCATACCGGATGTCGATCACCTTCCATGTTGCCTGGGTGATTCTTCTGGGCCTTCTGATTAAACTGGTAGGGGTTTCCTCTAATATCCCTTCTTAGAAATTGTCGAGGCTTCTTCCAAACCTTCCTGGCGGCACAACCTTCATCTTTTCTTCCGTCCTCGATCTATGGTCCTCGCAGTCCCTCTCAATCTTTAACGCGAAGTCCACCAATGGGGCATATGACTTCAGAATGGCCAACATAGCCCCTCTCGAATTTAGCTACCTTCCACTCCTTGGTGTTAATAATATGAGGCACGTACCTAGAGAGCTCTGTAAATATGGTGGTGTACTGCTCCACTGTCATACCCCCTTATTGGAGTTCAATAAACTCTATTTCTTTTTTCTCCTTGACAGAGTCTGGAAAATACTTCTCATTGACGGCTGTCAGGAAGTTTCCCCAACGGTCTCGGTCCCCGACTCCCCCTAAGACTCCTTCACCCAGTCCCACCAATGCTCTGCTTCTCCTTCCAGCATGAAGGTTCCTAATATAACCTTTTGCTGGCTCGAGCAATGCAGCACCTCTAGGATCTTTTCTATCTATCTCTTCCTGCTCTCAACCTTCTCTACTCCTCCTTGCCCCAAAAAGGTTCATTATGTTCTAGGGTAGGGGTAGGCTGGGCGAGCATCGACTCCTTCATCATCTGGGTCATAGCCCCCAGAGTCCTATAGAATTCATCGAGCACCTCGGTGTTCTCGTTGCTAGAACTAGCGTTGTGGGTATGAGCTCTCGGCATCTTCAACCTAACCACAACGGCGCCCAGACACTTGTCTACCCCAAAGCTATTCTAAAGACTCCCCTCCCAAACTCCCTAGGCCAAAGACCCTATTCTAGCCGCTTTGATACCATAACCGTCATGACCCCACTCCCGACCACCTTACCTCTGATGACAGAGGGCATCCAGGTGCAAGTTCGTGATCCCAATATAGTATTTGTTACTCTGGTAGGAGCAGACTCAATGCATTATTCAAGGTAATCAAGCAGGCCAAGGAAAGTAGATGCTAACAAGGCTAAAAATTTAAAACTTGGAAAATTCATTCATAAGAAAAGATGTTTCTTACATTACAACCCAAAAGTGGTACAATAGAGTTCAGGGCTCTAGGGCCCAAGGTTACATAGTTTAAAGCAAATAGTACAATCAGGGGTAAGATCCCAACCACCTACAAGATCTAAAACTCCTCCTTAGAATGATCGCCTTGATCCTTATCTGCAACCCGCACTCCCAACTCTGAACTTGCCACTCTCAGTCTACAAGGAGGGAAAAATAGTGGGATGAGCTTTGAAGCTCAGTAAGCAGATCTAGTGTTATGCATTGACAACAAGTCTAAACAATTTATTTAAATATAGCAAGTTGCAGAGCAGTGGTCCTATGCGGTAATCAACATATCTATGCATCAATTATAAACATGATATCCAAGTAGCAGTCATCATACAGTCATTATAGTTACAGGAAATCACATACAAAATTCATTCATTACACACTCACTCCCTAATCCACCTACTCTTTATAGTAGAAGCCCTATCCATCAGGCCAAGCCAATCCCGTTGCTTAGGACTTCTACTGTTCCAAAGCAGGGAGGGTAATGACAAGTGGGGTAATCCACTTCGTAATACCCTCAACTCATGCACCCCGTCCCCAACACACATTGGGGTTCGACAAGCCCTTACCTGTCATGACATCAATCAATCGCATATCTCTTCTTGTGAATCACAGGGAGCGACCCACCTTTTTCCCCTAACCAGTTCCTGTCATTGTGCATGGTAGGGAACATGCTGGCATTACTATCTCAGTGCATCAGTCTCCCCTACCGATGGGTGTCCCATCGTGTAGTGGCCAGTATCCATAAATAATGGTCATTATCACATTGATAAAACAGAGCAGTGTCCACTACCAATGGGTGTCCCATTGTGTAGTGGTCATCATTAGGGCCTCATGTCTTGCTCAAGAAATCAATTCATTCATGCCAATTCAATGCTTTACAACAAATAAATCACATTCTCATTATAACAATATGACATTTAACACAAGGCACACATCACGTAGGCTAGCATGAAGTACTTACACATGGCTATCATTATTAGCAATTTGGCACTTATCATGAAACTTTCATCATGAAGTTATCACATTGATATTGCCATATCACTTTTTCACATAGCACATTGTGGCGAAGCATCATTCACATAATCTTATGGCACAAGCATAACAATTATCATTTATCATTCACACATTTCACTTATCAAGCAAAATTTGATGTTTCAATTAATAGTCAAATGAGAAAATTAAATGCTTCAATTTTTCAAGGAAATCGGGCCTCATTTGATAGATCAAAGGCTTGGCCCCATACAAGTGCTAGTTAGTGGAAAACAAGAAGCAGTGATGTGATAATGCATCTTGAGGCATAACACAAAATTTATAAGGTATTTTGGAAACATGCACATTACTGTTCATTCACAGACTTTTCCAGTGGTGTAATTTAAGGGCGTTTGGAAGCCTTTTGCTAGGGCAAAGGCATGACCCAACGTAAGTCAAAGTTGCTGGAATTTACAGCCACTGTGAGCAGTGACACGTTTCACATTTTGGTCTACATCTTTCAATCTATACAATATTTCAATATGGCATCAAAGTAAAACTTAAAGTAGACACATATATCTCTCATTCAGGACTGGTTTGAGCCCGTTTGGGTGCTGTTTGGCTAGTGAAACGCTCAACGCAAGACACAGTTGCTGGAAATTTCCTTTCCCACTAGTACTCACATGTTATTATCATAATACACACCACTTATAAGTCAAATTAGCAAGTTTGGCAAGAAGATTTCCTTTATAATTTTTTCCAAGTTCATTGTCAATGGATAATTGCTCATTCCTTTTCATTTTCCATGCATCTCTATGCTTTCATTTTAACCTACCATTTTTCTATTTTTCATATCACCTCACTCCATGAAGATCTCGAGGCATAACAATGACTTCATGGAAAATCTCAAGGCATAACACTAAATATTCTTACCTATGGTCATAGTGCTCCGAAGCCTCCACACACAGGTCACCTCTTGCTCCTATCGACAGTCTCCCAATGGCAGTAGCACAAGGCTCACATTAAGCTCTAGAGAGAGAAACTTTGAGGGAAGGGGAAAGGGAAACGGAAAGTGAGGCAAACGATGTTGAGGGTGGGGAGGTGCGCGATTATAGGCTCGTGGATAGGTGAGGCCAACTATGGCAGACGTTGCGGGGTGGTTGAGAAAAGAGCTGTGGCTGGCGTCACTCGTGCGAGGCGCAGTTGACGAATTCAGCTCGACGCTGACCTTGTCGTCGGTCGTGGCAGGTTGATGCACGTGGCGATGCCTATCTTTGTTTTTCCACACGGCATTGGTCACTTATTCACGTGGCGCTCCTTCGTCTTCACGCTCGACATTACATCACCCACCTTTCGCTAGCGGCGTTACTCCAAACTGTGATGCTAAGGCTTCTCTGTTCTCTTTCTAATTCTCAGACAGCGCTACTTCACATTGTGCACAGCGTTACTCGTTACACTCGCTGCGAGACCTCCATTTTCACGTGGCGTTAGTCTGGTCAGAGCACGACGTTAACCCTTATACTCGCGGTAATGCCCTCACTTGCACGTGGCGCTGCCTCCATGTTACAGGGGTGGCACTAGGCCAAATCACACAGGCAGTGCTATCCTATGCCCTTAGTGCCGGGCACGCGCTTCCATCTCTTTTGACTTCCTTTTCTCTACTACCGCGCGTGATTAGGTTCAAATGAATTGTGTCCCGTACAATAAGTGTCCCGGATCAGGCTTCCTTGGGCCGAAACCTGTACATATGCATGTGCTTCCCACTGCTTGGGGCAATGTCGTCGTTGTTCCAACCTGAATACATGAAAGACGACCACCTCATCCTCCATCTAAGCACACACTTACCCACCCTGTAAGGAACAGGCTCCCACCTACTCCTTTACAGACACCTGCTCAAAGTTCTCAGCCTTCTAAGGCTAGACCACCTGTTCGAGCTCGAGCTGACCCCAAGGTCACCCGTGATCCTTCTTCAAGGGGCGCACATGCGCCGCCTTCACGAACCGCTCTTCGCTCCTGACTCAGGCACCATCATGAGTCAATCCTTTCCTCACTTGTCCCTTCCCTTTCGGACAAGCACCCTGAGCCATGGTACTCAAAATATTTCCCCAAGGGTACCATCCTGAGCCAGCCCCATTAGCTCGATCATGTCTATGGAGCTCATATGAGAACTCTGGGCAAAGACCTAATGGGAGATCAAGTCTTTTGTCCCCCTCAGCCTAGGTTGGTCCCAGTTTCTGGTCCACACCCATTGTTGTTCTGACATGAGGTCTATGAAATCATCAGAGCCAAGCGCGATAGGGGTATGCAAATCCTGACTAGGGAAGCCTCTTGAATAGTTGGGGCAGCCTGCCTCGATAACCCTCATCACCATCTCTTTTACCTTCTTCAGATGACAGAGCTCGAAGAAGAGGTGTAGGAGTCCTGCACAGTGGTCAGCATTGTAGAAGATGACTGGTTCACCCAGCAGCCATGGTCCCAAGATCGGTCCTCACGCAGTCGGCACATAAGACTCGAGTTCAGTCGAGGTATGCTGAGCCCTTACTGACAGATCTGCCGCGCACGACCAGCCAAGCTCAGAAGCCTTCAACCGCACCTAAGGCCGACCTCCTTGAAGAGATGGTCAACGTCATGGTCGTGAACGAACCTAATGACTCACAGGAGGAGCGTATGGATAGGTTCGAACAAATGGTGCGTGCCATGATAGAGAAGATTGACCGCATGGAAAGTATGCGATCCGCAGCCAATTCGCCCCATCATGTGGCAAATTCCATCCCGAGACAGATGCAGTCCCAAAGCAGACTTCCCCGCCAGCATCGCAATTCAGCTCTGCCCCTCATTGTCATAGGCAGACATCAACGCTATGGTAACCCACAGCTTAAATAACAAACAGATCCCGAGAATGTAGGGGACAACACTTTACCAAAATTTGTACCCCTCCTACATTGATCCGGTTCCATTTCCTTCCGATTACCAAAAGGGGAAGCTTCCCCTGTTCAATGGTACAACTTCCCCACACCAGCATGTCGCGCATTTCTAAGCGGCATGTCGAGAGATAACAACTGATGGGAGACTCCTCGTTCTTCAGTTCGTTGAAACTCTTGATAGCCCAACCTTTTAGTGGTATGCTCAGCTTCCCCCAAATGCAGTACACACTTGGGAGGAGATAAAACGACTGTTCTATTAGTGCTTCTATGAGGTCGAGAGAGAGGTTCAAACCATCAAGCTTATCACCTTGACCCAAGAGCCGAACGAGTCTATGGACCAATTCATAGCCAGATGGAGGGATCTGGCTGCTTACCATTACAATCCTATGATCGAAAAGGAAGCAGTCCAGACTTGCATACAAAACATACGACCCGAGATTTCCCTACATGTTGGGGCCTCTAATCTGACATCCATGTCAGAGCTGATCTCTAAGTCAATTCGCATAGAAAGCCTGTCACACCACCATGGCGAATCACGACAACAGTCATCGAGCTCGTGAAATAATCGAGGCAATGGCAATTCTTAGACCAACACTAGGGGCAATTAGCAGAAAGGGGTAATCAGTGCGGCTGTCACCGTAAGCGATCCGAAGAACGTTACCTCTTAGACTTTGGACCTCTCCAAAGGGGTAAGCACAACAAAGACATCGCATCAAGGAGGCAAGTAGCAATAGTCATACAACCAGGTACCCCCAACTATGGACCTTAATCGAGATAATTATTGGGCCAAACATAAGAATACTGTTTATCCTTTAGAGAAGAATGGGTTCTCGCTCTACTCCAACTATTATTGGAGCAAAACATGATTGAGCTGCCTAAGAGAAAGTTCCCTAATCAAGCGAGACTTGACATCCATGCACTATGCTTATCATCAGAGGATAAGCCACCCCACAGAGGAATGGTACACGCTCAAAGATTTCCTTGAGGCTCTGATCCAGAAGGGTCAGATAAGGCTCGGAGAACTCTAGAAAGCATTTGGAGCAACTGAGGCTGCCCACGCGATGACAGTATAGGAGGAAAGCGAAGACCTGCACTCTTCTGATGAGCTGCCATCAAATCTCTTTCAAGCTTTGTTCGGTATGATGCTCCAACAGGGACTCATCACACCAAAGCCGACAAGGCAGCTCAAGCACCTTGCTTAGAGAACCGAGAATCACTAGTGCCCATATCATCAGATATGAGGCCACAAGCTGAGCGAATGTTATGGGTTTGAAGCCATAAACACAAAGAAGGTGCAAAGAGGTCACATTGCCTACGCCATCATGAAAGAACATCCACAAGTTAGTGACCCCATCAAGGAGAAAGCTTCAGTGCAAGAATATCATGTTTATGCCTCTGATCTTGCTAAACCCTCGACTTCCCTGCCATGGAAAGTCTCCCACGAGCGAAGCAGACTCAAGTCCTTAAAGCGACAGGCAGTTCGTCATGCTAGGGCTGTTCATAAACCTAGCAAGACAAATCAAGAACCTCCTAAGGAATCACGGTGGAGACGAGCACTAAGGGCTACTTGCGGGAGGAACAATATTCCTCAATCACCGGTAGAGCAAGAAGTCCTCAGGTCTGTTCCTCCATTGCCAACCTTATAGGACTTCATCCTCAGCGCGATCATTCTTCCTTCCTCGTATCATCAAGAGGACATCCCTGGACCATCCTTTACTCAGGGCACGTCCAATAAGGGTGACGATGTTAAAAGCACTCCCCAACGATCAAAGCAGGGACCCCCCTGCACATGTCTAACTCTGGTGATGACATAAAAAGCTGCCCAAATTAGCCTAATGAGGGGAATGACAGTAAAAGTCCCTCACCTACTAACCCTTCTTCTTCTTCTTCTTCTTCTACTTCCCCTTCCTCTTTTATGTCTTCTGCAGGTACAACCCGGGAATGTCCAGACTTCGAGGCCCTTGATAGAGAAATCGAAGGAACCAATATAAGAAGGACGCATTGGAGGCACTGAGAAAGACGTTAGCTCAGGCGGTTGGATTCTTGGCAGTCGTTGATGCCTTGGTGGCTCGTGCCAAGTCAAAGCCATCCTCTTCTACTGAGAAGCACAAGAAGTCAAAGCCGAAGAAACCTTAGTGGCCTCCTGAGCCTGACTTTGAGCAGAGGCTGAGAGAATCAAGAGGGCAAAGATTCTATTCTCAAGAAGTCTGTCACATGGTGCAAATCTCAGAAGCATCACCCAGCACGGAGCACATGAGCCTGAGATCAAGGAAAACGCTACAATCTCCACCTCAAAAGCAAAGTGTCTTAAATTTTTCTAGTCCACCACTCCTCCCTCACCCAAATACCCCAAACAATCTACCCATCCTCAAGAGCCTTGGAATCCTTCCTCGCCCAAGTACCCTAGACAATCCACCCATCCTCAAATTCCTTGGGATGCCACTGGTCCCATATACCCATATCCAGCCACCTCCTAAGCCTCAACCTCAAACCTACACATCACTTAAACAAATCCCTATCACCCACCACTCAGAACACTCAAACCAAGCCAGCTAAGCAACCAAGTTAGCCAGTAGGCCAAAATAAACCTTCTCCACCTAAACCTGACCCTCAACCTACTATACCACCCAAGCCAGCGGAAGGACCGAGAGCACAAAAGGCTAACAAGGAAAAGGTGAAATATGATGTGATAGGGCACTTAAGGAACCTTCCGGCCCTTCTCAGCATTTATGATGCTCTCATTCTCTCAAGGGAACACCGTATGGCTTTAGTTTAAGCTCTTTCTGATCCAGAGGTGTATGAGACCGAGGTGGAACCCATTGAAGTAGACCTGACAATCTTGAATGGATGTATGGCAATCACCTTCTCAGAGGATGATCTTCAATTGGGAGGAAAATTTCACAACCGGAATTACATGTATGCCCCCCATCAACCAAATCATGCTGGATAGAGGGTCAGCAGTCAACCTTATCTCAAGGAGAATTCTCACTCGATTGGGGTTAGGGTCTGAAGATCTTACTCTGGCCCATATCACAGTCCAAGGGTTCAACCAGTCAGGAGAAAAGCCAGCTGTCACAGTTTGCCTTTATCTCAAGATCGGTGGATTAAACGATTGCACTCAATTTCATGTGATCAACATCGACATTCCTATAACATCCTTCGCGGCCGCTCATGGCTCCATAACCAGGGTGTGGTTCTATCAACATTGCAACAATGGTTCAAGTATATTAGAGATGGGAGAAAGTATACGGTCTATGTCAATAAAAGACTGTTCCCTGTAGCCGAATCTCACTATGCTGATGCCAAGTATTACTTCATAGATTTGGTGCCACCCCAAAAACTAAATGATGTTGATTATAAGTCTATGAGGAAGACATAACCTTCGTCTTATTAAGATGTTGAGGACATCTGGCGAACACTTGTAAACATGTTCAAAGAAGAGGAAAGACAAGGCAAAATCCTCCCTCTGAATCCCATTCATCCCAGCATGCCATTCACTATCCCTAAGGAAACTCCATCTTCATTTGAAGATGAGGCTTCCCCCTCTACTCACAGTCTTGAGCCATCTTTGTAAGAAGATGAACAAGAAGCCACTTCTGAAATTGAGGAAGTCATGAGCATAGAGCTCCCGGCTTCAAAGGTCACCTACATGTCGGACCATAAAAAAGTCCTACATATCCCTATTGCACTCTTGAAAAGAGAATTGGTGCACTAGCCACCGCGAAAGTTACTCTAAAACCCGGTTTCCATAAGCAAAGAGGATGCTCCTCATCCCACTGCAGGGTCAATTCAAAACAGTAGTAACCTACAAGTCCTGTGCTTCCCTGATTCTGTGGGAGGAAAGCAGTTCGAGAAAGGACAACCTTCTTGCCCTCAAGAGCAGGATCCCTTGGCAGAGTTAAGAAGCAAAGTTCGCAGTCTCCAGAACCAATTGGAGGTTATGCATATCGCTTCAAAACATCTAAAAGAGTTCGTGACTGAGACCAAGAGCTATGATGAACTTGAAGTGAATGTGCCTTGAATAGAAGCCAAAGCCCCTCCTGATTGGACTATTTATAGTGAGAAGGTTCATCAAATCATGAGAAAATGAATTATAAGGCCCTATCGAACCAAACGTTAAAAGGACAAGAGGCAACCACTCCCCCATTTGAGGTCATTGAAACCATAACAGTTTGTCACAGGACAAACCAAGGCTTAGGCTTTCCCTAAGTAAAAGGCCAGAAACAATGAATGCCCTAAAATGTGGCCTACCTAAGAGAGAGAGATGAGATGCAATAAAGTAAGAAGATAAAATAAAATCATGAAGGAGAAAAAGAAGTATTTCATTTATAAATTCAGAGATCATTACAAGTGTCATTATACAAAGAAAGACAAAGAAAAGGACAAAATGACACTTTAAAAAATGATCAATGATCTCATTGATCTTCACTCTAGATGCAGCAGAAGAAGCCTGGGCATGCTCAATGTGTCTCATCAGGTCAAGCACCAATTGAGCCTCTAAAAGAGGCGGTTTCCTCCCCCACGGTGTAGTCAAGGGATGATATCTCCAGGGTTAAGACCTCATCTTCTGCTTCCCAAGCTTTCGCCTCCTTCTTGAGCCCATCAAATTCTTCCTTGATCCTTCGTATTTCTGCCTTCAAGGCCGTCATTCTGTTGAAGTGAGAAATCTCCCCTTCATTGAGGTCAGACCTTCGAAAAGCCACAACATCCCTCTTCTGTGTATGAGCCTTAATTGATTCACGACGATGCATGAGGGAGGCTTCTAGAGAGGCCAAGTGAGAATCCTCTAATTGTCGTGCTGACGCCTTCTGTTCAAGTGCCTTTATTTGCCATCCCTCCAACTCTTTTATGGCGCCATCAAAGTATGGGAGGACCTCTGGTGCACCCCCTAGAAGGGCGATCTGGGGATCACATCGTTAAGTTCAGTAAGAGGCAGATCTTTCAGTCTCTGAATGCCCAGGCGAAGCATGTCCATAATTATGTCAGGCATCCCGTCCAAACTAGGCCTCGAAGGTGCTATTAGGCCACCACGACGGAAGAAGCTTCAGGTTTGAGGACCAGACTCTAAGGAATGATCGCCATGTGAGTCACTAGCTCTTTTATAGCAATTGCGAAGCTCAAAGGCTCAGGCTCCTCAGATTCAGAGGGAGCTCCAGTCTCAGGCTACTTGACCCTCAGTGTTGGCCTCCTCGCCTGACCCTTAACTCACGGTCCTATCCTCAGTAAGCTCAATCCTCTCAAGATCAGACCCAACTTCTCCTTGGCTCTCAACCTCTGAATCCACCACAACAGGCTTGGCCCTTTCAGGGCAAACTTCTTCTCCTTGCCCCTCACTCTCTGGGGCAGTCTCAATAAGTGCGGGAACAACCTCCTCACCTTGATCTTTACCTATTGAGGCCACCATCCTGGTCTCAGCATGCTCTAAAATAGTTTCTTCCCCTTGCCTCTTTCCCTCTGGTACAACCTTGATAAGTTTAGGGCCAACTTCTTCTCTTGTCCCTTCATCTTCCTGAACAGCCACTTCAGCCTCAACACGTTTAAGGGCCACCTCCTACCTTTGACCTTCAGTCTTAGCCACGGTCTCTTCTACCTGGTCCACATGCCCCACAACCAAAACCTCTACCACTTCCTCTTTAGGATCTCCACTCTATGGGGCCACTGCCTTTGAACCCTCCTGAGAATGGCCTACATCACTTATAACTTTGTCACCCGGGGAAACAACTTCCTGATGCTCGGGTGGCTCATCAACTATAGGATCCTCCTCCTGAGGGATGCTCGGGCCTTCACTATCCATGACTATAGCCTCTACCTCAGTCAGGACAGCAATCTCCTGAGGTTCAGAGGTCCTGACAACTTCGGGTTCCTCCCTTTGAGAAACAATTGCAAGACCTTCATCTTCAGCCCCATCAATCTCCATTGGAGTTAGATTTAACTCAGGAGTCGCTCTTGGAACCTCAGGCACCACCTCATGCTTAGGTGTCCATGGTTAGGTGCCTCGATCTCACCCTCCGGATCCATGGGGGATTGGGCGACTCGTGTCTCAGGCTTTGGTTAAGATCTGGGACGTTCGTGAGATCTCTCTCTTGGGAACCTCGTTCGAAAGTAGGGGCAGGTGTTACCAACTTGTGAGAGAGGAATTTTAAAAGGTGGGTTCGGGACTTACTCGGGCTAACTAGTGTGGATGCCCTCTTAGATCACGAAGAAAGCCCCCTAGTAATGAAACTGGTTTGGAATCACCTCCCTTGGCTCGTATTCTTCTTATTTTCTGCTTTCTGCAATCACGCACATATATGGCAAAGGTTATGGGACAGGTGGGTCAGACTTCACCCTTTTCCTCTTTGATGAGCGTACACAAGCATGCGCATTAAAGAAGAAGAAAGAAAGATGGGCAGGAAGAGGAGAATTCAACCAAGCAAGAAGGTCAGGGCAAGGACTTGACTGATGGATAATTGACATAGCGTTGTGATGAAACGAGCTCGATAGCTGAGATTGGCTCATGGGATCCAAACTAGATGTTATTGCCAATATTGACTAGCTAAGCACGATGGTCGATCTAGCGTGGCAGTAAAGAGGGCCAAGGGAACCTGGCGCAACAACATTACGACTAGATGACAGGATTGCCATGAGATGTTAACCTCAATCCCCCTTAGTCGAAGGAGAGAGCAGTAGATGAATGGTTAAGGAGAGGAAGGGGATAGATGGAAGGAGAGAGAATAAGGAAGAGGAGATGAAGTTGGCATTAGACATCACTGACTATTTCAAGAGATAGGAAAGAGGAAGCAGTCAGCACTAAGCTTCACCGACTGTGTCAGATGAGAAGAGAGGAAGGACACTGACTGATGCTTAGTCTCACCAACTGACAGAAGAAAAGAGGGAAAACCAGTTGGCTCTAAGCCTTGTCGATTGATAAAAGAAGAAAGAGGAGACCAACACGCTAGGTCTCACCGACTGGTAGAAGGAGAGAGAGGAGACCAACCGACACTAGGTCTCACCGACTGATAGAAGAAGAGAGAGGAGACCAACCAGTGCTAAGTCTTGCTGACTGAAAGACGAAGAGAGGGACCAACCGGCACTAGGTCTCGCCGACTGATGATGAAGAGAGGGGGGTCGACCCAGCGCTAGGTGTCACCGACTGATAGACGAAGAGAGAGGGGACCAATCGGTGCTAGGTCTTGCCAGTTGATAGAAAAAGAGAGAGAAAACCAACAGATGCTAGGTCTCACCGACTAGTAGATGAAGAGAGAGGAGACCAACCGATGTTAAGTCTCGTCGACTGATAGATAAAGAGGGAGGAGACCAACCAGTGATAGGTCTAGGCAATTGATAGAAGAAGAGAGAGAAAGAGAGAGAGAAGAGAGAGAGAGAGGGGAGGAGTGAGAAAGTTGCCTGCTCGAAGGGTATTGACCCTTTTCTTCTCTCTCCTCTCTCTCTCTCTTCAAGACGTACTCACAGGGTCAAGCAAGGAATCAAATCTTTTATTGAATCTTCAAAGAATCCACTCAAGACCGAGAGGTGGTGGGGGGTTTGCATTCTGTCTTTTTATAATCTGGCAGTGCCTATTTATATAGAGTTGTGCCTAAACATGGGTGGATTGATCAAAATTAAATCTAATTGCTAAAAATTAAGATTTAATTGAATTAAAAGAAATTCTAAAAATGGGTGCAAAAGGACTGTTTTGCCCTTGCCTAACAGTGTGTGAAATTCCAGAACAGTCCCTGTGGCTGCTGGAGAACTTGCGTGATCTTTCGTGACTGACCCGAGGTTGTCGTGATGCCTGTTTGAGCGAAAGATTATTTTTTTCTTATAAAGCTCAACATGGCAATTGTTTTGATACCAACTTTGAGCCATGAATCATGTTGTTGAGTCATGATCACGAGACTTGAAATTTGTTTGAATCTTAGAAACTTCGGATCGATAGTGCAGTCTTTCCAAAATGTTTTTCTATGATTTCTTCATCGTAGCACATTAAACATGTCATAAAAAATGAATAACGATAACGTAGCAACAATCTGAACGCTAGTGGAAGCTCGAACGAAGATTTCACAACTTTTGAGTTTTGATCGGAATATAGAATCCGACGGCTGGAATTTTGGTAACTTTGTAAGCTTCATGCATGAAATCTGACCGTCCATTACGTGAGTGGTTCGGTCCAATGGTAGCACTGAACCTTACGCACACAATGGAATTAGTCTTGCGTTGATCCGTTGTGTGGGCGTCGTGATTAGGTTCATTAAGCGAGACGTGTTGCTGCTGATTTTTCTATAATTTCTTCACGGCTCAGCAACTTTGCTCTAGCTTTTCTCCCTGCTCGGATATCGTCCTGGGGCATGCCACATATCGAGTTATTCGTCTTGATGAGACGAATACGCTAACCAAATTTGGGAGCAATCTGATTTGGAATGAGTGAGTTATGGGCCCCGAAAGTGACTGCCCATGACTATAAAAGCAACCAACTTTAATGGTGTTTTGGTTCAGTGAGGCCATATGGGAATAGTGTGCGACCTCTCTTGTTTCAATATTTTGCTCATAACTCTGTTTGGGAGTGTCTGATCAAGCCGAAACTTCACCCATAGGGGTTTTCGATAGTGCCAGATCTAGTGGCGGTGGTCCCACAGTTATTTGAGACACTAAAAATGTAGCTTCCCTTGTAAGATCCATTTCAGGGTGTTAGAGGCCACTTTTTTGAAAATTGTTTCTTGTGTTCACTGCCTTAGACATGTCTAATTGTGATAAAACTTGACAAGTGGTCTTTTGAAGTGCTAATGACGATCTTGAGCAATTCAAGGGCCATTATGGGACTGTCAGGAATTTTCGACTATTTTGTAGGCTTTATTAACCTACTTCCTACTAGGGACCAAGGTGATGAAAAATACATTCAAACAGCTTGCCCTGCCGATTGTTGTGCTTCAAGAGAAGCGAGAAGGACAATCATTTGGATAGTTTCCTTTGGCTTTTAATTTTTTCATTCATAGCCAGAGGACTAGATGAACGTCGAGGATATTCACGTAATGGTGTAACTAGGCTGCTTAAACGTAGGGATGCATTGTTCGCGGCCCTGTCCGTGGAGATTTAGGGGGAGAAGATACTTTTTGGTGGTGTTTGTTTATTGTTGCACCACGTTTACTTTTGATGGTCAAAGTACCACTATTGGTCTCGTCTATTGAGTCCAGTCGGGGGTAGGTTCTATTTGTCGATCCCGAAGGTCTGGTCGTGCTAGCTAGGTGAGCTGAAGTCTTCGACAGGTTTTGCTATGGCTTTGTCAGTTTCTGCCTTGGGGGGATGATGACTGGGCTACTTTATCACCTAGCCTCATGGAGAGGGGGATCTATGAGAGAAGGAGAAGGCATGCATACTCTGTGCATGAGGAGGAGGTCTATAAGAGAAGGAGAAGGCTTGCATACTCCATGCATGGGGAGGGGGTATATAAGAGAAGGAGAAGGTATGCACACTCCGTGCATGGGGAGGAGGTTTATAAGAGAAGAAGAAGGCATGGACACTCCATGCATGGGGAGGAGGTGTTGAAAGAGAAGGAGAAGGCATGCACACTCCATGCATGGGGAGGAGGTCTCGTAAGAGAAGGAGAAGGCATGCACACTCCGTGCATGGGGAGGAGTTCTTGTAAGAGAAGGAGAAGGCATGCACACTCTGTGCATGGGGAGGAGGTCTGTAAGACAAGGAGAAGGCATGCACACTCCATGGATGGGGAGGAGGTCGTTGTAAGAGAGGAGAAGGCA
>NW_006499973.1:5321060-5333399 GCF_000471905.2 Amborella trichopoda | reverse complement strand
AGGTATGCACACTCCGTGCAGTGGGAGAGGTTATAAGAGAAGAGAAGGCATGGACACTCCATGCATGGGAGAGGTGTTGAAAGAGAAGGAGAAGGCATGCACACTCCATGCATGGGGAGGAGGTCTCGTAAGAGAAGGAGAAGGCATGCACACTCCGTGCATGGGGAGGAGTTCTTGTAAGAGAAGGAGAAGGCATGCACACTCTGTGCATGGGGAGGAGGTCTTGTAAGACAAGGAGAAGGCATGCACACTCCATGGATGGGGAGGAGGTCTTGTAAGAGAAGGAGAAGGCATGCATACTCCATGCCTGGGGAGGAGGTCTTGTAAGAGAAGGAGAAGGCATACATACTCCATGCATGGGGAGTATGTCTTGTAAGAGAAGGAGAAGGAATGCACACTCCGTGCATGGGGAGGAGGTCTTGTGAGAGAAGGAGAAGGCATGCACACTCCATGCATGGGGAGGAGGTCTTGTAGAGAAGGAGAAGGAATGTACACTCCGTGCATGGGAAGGAGGTCTTGTAAGAGAAGGAGAATGACTGAGCTATGTTGTCACTCGACCCTGAAGAAAGATGTTGACTGGGCTACCTGTTTACCCAGGACTGAAGAAGGACTCGACAGGGCTACCTAGGATTGTAGAAGGACTTCCACTGGGCTACCTGTTAACCCAGGACTGAAGAGGGGTGTCGACTGGGCTACCTATTCACCCAGGATTGAAGATGTAATATCCAGGGATGATTTTAATGTCTATATCCTATTGGATGTCTCGACGATGAAGGGAGTGTTGTTTGAAGTCGCCTGTTTATTGATCCAGGCGTCCTGTGCGGGTTTTCACTTATACTGGGGAAGCAGTGCTGTAGAGACAGTTTCCACCAACTTCTTTTTATTTTGGGCTCTTTTACTCATGACCTTTCGGCCATGTCCACTCTTTTTTTCCTTTTTTACTCACAATGCCCTTTCGGGTTTTCACCGTGCCCGATTTTTATTCACAGAACTCTTTTACTCATGGGTTTTGATCATGCCCGTCCGTCATTTTTACTCATAGAATTCCCTTGTTCATGTTTACACCATGCCCATTATTTCTTCTTTTTTTTTTGTGAGGGCGAGTTTATGGTCATGCCCCCTTGACCCGTGCAAACAGTTCAACATCATGCAGCCTGGACTTGCGCTATCATTTTAAGGTCATATAGCTGGACTATAATGGTGATGGCTGGCAGTGTATAAAGGTTATGGAATGAGTATGGTGGTGGTTTGGCTCTCTTGGGGAGATGGCTCGAGGCTACCCATGAGATATGGGTGATGTATGAAAGGTGAGTGGACGATGGTGACCCACTAATTTACAATGAGTATGGATGACAGGATGGTTCGTCATTTTGTGAGCATGGGTGACACTTACTGGGGAACGATGTAGGGTGATGAACTCATGGGGAGGTAATGAAGGTGATGCACGCACACTAACAGGTGGGTTAGGAAAGGTGTGCATGAAAGTGCACGTAAAGGCGTGTGCGCGTATGTGGGGGCGAGTTTATGGTCATCCCTCCTTGACCTGGGAAAAACAGTTTATCGTCATGTGTCCAGGACGTGTACTATGGTTTAAGGTCATATAGTAGGACCGTGGTTATGTAGTTTTAAGGTCATACAACTAGAACCATGCAATTTAAGGTCGTACAACTTGACCTTTGCTACAATTTAAAGTCATATAGTTCGGACCATGGTGTTGTGCAGTTTAACGTTGTGTGACCGGACGTACACTATGATTTAAGGTCATATAGTTTGGACCATGCAGTTTAAGGTCATGCAATTAAACCTCCGCTACAGTTTAAGGTCATATAGTTTGGACCATAGTTATGTAGTTTAAAGTCATACAATTGAAACCATGCAATTTAAGGTCGTGCAACTTGACCTTCGTTACAGCTTAAGGTCTTATAGTTTGGACCATGGTGTTGTGTATTTTAATGTCATGCGACTGGGATGTAGACTATGGTTTAAGGTCATATAGTTTGGACCATGCAGTTTAAGGTCATGCAACTAGACCTCTCCTATAGTTTAAGGTCATATAGTTTAAATTGTGGAGTGTAGGGTTGTGTGTTTAGACCAGGGTTGTGTAGTTTAGGGTCATGTAGCACGGACCATGGTGTGGGTCGCCATGTAAGTGGAGCTTCATGGGGAATAGGCCTGTGGATGGTAATCTAAATACTTGGGAATAACATGGCTAAGACCATTCACAAACTAAGGGTTAGGTGGAAATGGTGACCTGATGAATGATGACCAACAAAAGTGAACCTTGCTGTGGTTTTTAAGGGGGTAAGGCACTCTCTAGGGTGAAAGATGAGACTTTATGACTAGTAACCCGACTCCCTGGGAGGTAAGAATGACCCTATCTTCATTGAGGGTGATGGGCCACGGTATGGGTGTGACTCCGAATGGGGGATGAGGGACAGCTCATGACTCCATTGAGGAGGTCACAATTTAGGTGCAACGACCTGGGTGCAAGTCCACTAGGGATATTGGTAGGGCATATGCTGCTTGAAATACGGCCGACGCCACGTGTAGCGCTGATGGTTTGTTGTGAATTTTCAACCAGTGTTGAGTTCTCACAACGCATCCGATGTTGAGTTCTCACAACACAACCGGCGCTGAGTTCTAATACAATCGGCGCTGAGTTCTAACACAATTGGCGTTGTTCAACTGACGTTGTGAATGACTTGTGATATCATTTGCTGTTAACTGGAGCTGAGTTAACCGGCGCTAGGGTCATTTCGGATACACACCCGACGCCGTCGCTAAGGTTGTATTTGAAAACTCACCCGACACTGACTCTAGGTTGTATTTGAAAACACACCCGTTGCTACGTCAACTGGTGCTAAGTTTGTTTAGAAACTTACCCGACGCAAGTCAACTGGTGTTAAGGATGGATTGATGAGAGTTCCTCGAGCCTCGTGTCGAAGCCCGCCCTGGCCCATTGTCGCTTAGCTTCCCTTAGACGCAACTGGTATTCTTAGTTTGTGAAGGGCTTTTGAGGGCAGTGTAGTCTATATAAGGGGGTAAAACCCCGTTTTCGCCTTATTTTTCACCAAGGGTAAAAACTTAAGCAAGTTTTCTTTAACCTTGAGGAGAGAGTGTTCAAATAAAGTTTCCAGCGAGTAGTGAGACTTCAGCAACAGGAAGGGCAAGTTCTTCGGCAGACAGTAGGATTTTAGCAAGGGTTTTGTTGAGAAGACCATCGACGTACGTACTTTGCTCAAAATTTGGTGAAATTGCAAAAAGAGTACTAGGGAAAGGAGGGATTTTCGAGAATCTTTTCGAGAAGAAGATGAGGCTCCGACTATCATTTTTGTTCCTGGAAGAGGGGGGAAACACATCACCGAGTATTTTCGCATGTCTTAAGGGCTTTTCGGGGGTTTTTAAGGGGTTTTCCGATGGTTGTGGAAGTTTTTCGGCACTTTCGTGGTGTCACAGAGGTTTCCCGGGGAGGTTCTAGTGAAGTTCAGACTAGAAAGATAGACGAAAAAGTTTTCTGTGAGCTTTCGGCCATGTGGGAGCAATTCTGACGGAAGACGAACGGTCACCAGAGGTGGGTCGTACGGCTGCAGGAGGTGAAACATCGTGGGGAAGGCGTATGGTCGCTGGAGGTGAACCGTCATGAGGAAGGCATACGGTTGCTGAAGGTGAACCGTCATCCTTGAAAATCCTGAGACCATTTAAGGAGGTGTGAAAACGAGGAGTCTCGGGAGGTGAGCAGTCATGACAGGGCCAACATTAACGGAAGTCCAACTGGCACTAAGGTAACCGGCAATGATGATTTGGAGTGCTGATACAACCGACGCCGACCCTCAAGTAAAATAGCATGCGCTAAGGGTTAGGAGCACAACTGACGCTGGCCTTTGGAGAACTCAACCGGTGCTAGCTGTAGTCGGTGCTCATCAGCACATGTGGCTTATCACGGTGCGAAGAAAGATGTTCGCATGTGTCAGTGAGTCACGTGTGGGGTTTGTGACGCTCGATGATTTGCTACGTACGACGATGTCCACGGGCGAGTAAAAAGTGGCGAAGGATGAGGTGTGGCTTGTGGTATCTGTTGAAAGCCAAATTCTCTAATATAGCAGTGGGGTCCATGTTGTTATGTGGAAGGGCATCCACTGTGAACAGGGTGTGCTTCTCGTCACAGGCTAGGTCCTTGCCAGGGCAGCCCCTCTTTTATGTTTGATATACACGTTGAATGGATCCTTTGTCGTGTGTTTGACATACATGTCAGATGATGTATCTGGCTTGCATGTTTGACATACACGTTGGATGGACTGAGGCTAACTTCTTGGAGTGGCTCTGCTTTGTCTTCTAGCCTGTAACCATCCTCTTACTTGTCAAATGAATTAAAGCTAACTCTCCAAATGGTTTCGCTTCTTCTTCATGACGAGGTCCTACCTTTTATGGGTTTGCTTCTTCCTTATGGGACAGGCATTTGTTTTAGCCTATAACTGTCCTCTTGCTCTCAAATGCAAGAGCAAAAGAACAAGTTTTGGCTTGTAATCGTCCTCTTATCCTCAGTCGCAAGAGACTTGTAACTTCCCTAGTAATGGGTTCTTGTAACTTGTAACTCATTTTTACTGTAATATAAAAGAAAAAAGTTGGCATTTTGTTTGGACTGTCTTGCTTGTTCTCGAGTTGAGTCCCCACCCATTACAGATAGTACTTCTTTAGGTATCGTCTATTGATAGGGGGCATCGCCTCTTCTCCACCAGGATGTGCTAGTATGTAGGCCTCGTTGGGCGCTACCCTTTTTACTATAAAGGGACTTTCCCACTTCGGCTCAAACTTCCCTTTACATCGACCATGCATAACAACAGAACTCTTGACGGTTAAGACTAAATCACCACGGGTGAATGAGCAGATCTTGATAGATTTGTCAAAATCCCTCTTCATTCTCCCTTGCCTCTAGCCTTTTTTCATCGAGTGCATCCAGTTCTTGATACAGGAGCTTGACGTTCTCATTTTTGGTTATTCCCTGGTGAATAGCTACTCGCAATGAAGGGATTTGTATTTCGGGAGGTAAAACTGCTTCACCCCCATAAACCAGAGAATAAGGAGTGGAATCAGTAGCATTTAGTATGGTAGTGCAATAAGCCCACAATGCTTCGGGTAGCCTCTTATGCCATTTCTTCCTTGTTTTTTATATTGACTTTCTTAGAACATTGCATAGTCTTATTGAAAGCCTCAGCTAATCCATTCGCCAGAGGGAGGTACATAGTCGAGTACCTCCATTCGAAACCGAACTAATTAACTAAGCGATCGATGCGATGACTTCTAAATTGAGGGCCATTGTCAGATATGATCTGATTGGGCACTCTGAAGCGGTATATGATATGATGTTAAACAAAGTAGGCCACTGTTGTCCCATAAACTTGCTTAAGGGGGACCGCTTCAACCCACTTAGAGAAATAATCTATTGCAGCTAGGATGAAAACATGGCCCATTGTGGAAGGGGAGTCAATGGGTCCTACGATATTCATACCCCATTGTGAGAAGGGCCATGACGCAACCGTAGGGTGTAAGGGCTCTGGAGGCTGGTGAACCAGGCTAGAGTGTATTTGGCATACTTGGCACCTTTTAGCGTAGCTTAAGGAATCGACGATCATAGAAATTCAATAATATCCCAATCTGTGTATTCATCCATAGAGCTTAGGACCGGACTAGTGCAGCCCACAAATACTTGAGTGGACTTTTTCTAACACCTTATTTGCCTCTTGGATGTTGACGTATCTCAGAAGAATGCTGTCAAATGACCGTCTAAAGAGAACATCACCTTCGAGGAGGGTATACTTGGTGGACCTTCAATGTATACTGTTACATTCGACATGATCTTCCAGGAGCCTGCCATGTTTTAGAAAACTAGTAAATTGTGGTTCTTGATTTGACCCTTAGATCCTCAACTTTGTGCTATTTCTTGTTCGGTCTTGGTTACTTCTTTGGCCGAAAGAAGTGCTCCAAATGGATAAGGAGGACACTCGGGGAAGATATTTCTCTCGTCTTCCGCTTCGACTTCAGTTCTCAGCTCGATGTGTCTTCATTCTGTCACTTGAACAAGCGTGGGTATTGATGAGGATAACTAAGTTGTAGCGCCGAGTTTCACAAGTGCATCATCCTGCGAATTTAGCCTCCTGGGAATGTGACTCAAAGATACGTCTTCGAATTCGGCCATATACAATTTTGCAGTATCGTGATAAGGCTTGAGGTGTCTTTTCTTACATCATAAATCCCTTTGAGCTGTCGGATAACAAACTCAGAGTCACGATAGATCTTGAGTTGCTCCAAGTCGAGATTGAAAGCTATCTCGAGTTCGATTATAATGGCCTGATATTCTGCTTCATTATGAGAATCGGCTTGAGCAAGAGAGAAAGAAAGTGGCAGTATTCCTCTTGTAAGAGTCAAGAATACGACTCCGACGCCTTCTAGTGTCGATTGGAAGGCTCCGTCAAAGCATAATTCCCACACATAATACTTCTTCATCATGGAGGTCGCTTGATAGAGGAGATTCAGTCGACACAGCGTCTGTTGCTAGAAAGTCAGCCAAGGCCTGGCCCATGATGGCCTTTTGTGGGACATATGTGACATCAAACTCCATCAGCAATAATGCTCACTTGGCAAGGCGTCCCGACAAATATGGACGTGTCATGAGAAATTTTACGGGATCAGCTTTTGATAGAAGTTTCACTTCATGACCAAGCAAGTAATGACGGAGTTTTTATACTACAAAGATCAGAGCCAGACACATTTTCTCAATAGGGGATAGTTCTTCTCTGCTCCTTGTATCCTACGGCTGAGGTAATATAATGCAGTCTTATTTCCCTCTTCATTGTTTTGTGCCAACAATGCTCTGAGTGACTCGTCTAAAGCAATCACATACAGAATGAGGGGTTTCCCCAATACTGGTGTAGAGAGCACTAGAGGGTTGAGCAAATAATTCTTGATGTCATCAAGGGCTGCCTGACATGCTTCATCCTAGATGAATGGGGTATCTTTCTTTAGCAGATGTGCAAAGGGTTTACAATGACCTTAGAGGTTCGAGATGAACCTGCGAATGTATGCCACTTGCCCATGAAGAGAGTGCAGTTCTCGACGTGTAGTGGGTGACGACATTTCTTGGATTGCCGTGATCTTAACCAACTCAACTTAAAGCCCTCGATGTCTGATGATGAACCTCAAGAATTATCTGGAGTGCATGCTAAAAGAGCATTTCAGCAGGTTCATCTTAAGTTGATGAAGACGTAGTTTCTCAAATACTTTTTCAAGGTCCTTCATGTGAGCATCCTTCTCCTCAGATTTTACATAACACTCCACCTCTTTGTGTATCATGTCTTTGAAAATGGTCATCATTGCTCTCGATATGTGGCCCCAGCATTCTTTAATCCAAAAGGCATCATTGTGTAACAAAATACCCCTTTTGGAGTTAAGAATGCGGTGGCCTCTTCATCTTCAGGAGCCATCCTTATTTGATTATACTCGGAGTATCCGTTAATGAAGGAGAAGATCTGGCAGTGAGCTGTAGAGTTGATGAGCATCTCAAGGAATGGCAACAGAAAGTCATCTTTAGGACATGCGGTGTTCAAATCGTGAAAGTCAATACACACTCTGATTTGACCATTCTTTTTCTTGACTGGAACGACATTTGCTAGCCATTTTGGGTATTTGACTTCACCGATGAAACCTGCTTGTCTGAGCTTGGTTATCTCGACGTTTATCTGCATCTCGAGCTCAGGCCTGAACCTTCTCAACTTCTGTTTAACTGGTTTGATAGTTGGATCGATGCCGAGATGGTGAACTGCTATGTGAGGGTCTAACCCAAGCATCTCATGATACTGCCAAGCTAAGACGTCTCAGTTTTCTTTCAAAGTTGGCAATGGAGGAAGTGGTCTGAGAAATTCCTACTCAACTGTGGGTTAAGTGATCTTATTTCTTCGGCTAGCAGCCCTTGGTGTCCGTCTGTGTGATTCATCTCACTGAGCTGGCGAACAACCTTAGGTTGACAAACTACTTCTCACTTCAAAGACTTGAGTCTGCTTCAGCCATAGTAGATCATCCATGGTTGGGAAGTTAAGGGTTTCGCAGGGTCCGAGTCATTGATGGGAAGGTCCTGCCTTGTGAGATCTTCTTGCCCCAACGAGGGAATGATTTGAGGATCACTTATGGGAAGATTGTAGAATTCTTGATATTCTCGCATCTTCTTTACGAATATGTCAAGGAATGTTGTGCATTTTGATAAGTAATGACCTCTTATCTGATGGTATGGACACCAACGATCTTGAATCCCCTTAACAAGGCGATGGGGTTGCCTTGCCTGCTTTTGTGTGATTATGCTTTCCTGAAGCATTATAATGAAGAAGGTGTAGAGAATTCTAGGCACTTCATCCTCCTCTTGGATGGTTACAACATAGCAGGCCTCAGCTGCCCCGAAGGCCTTCTTTAGGTCTTCGATCTTTATCTGACCCTTCTGAATTAGGGCCTCAATGATGTCCTTCAGTGTGTAGCAATCATCCATAGGATGATTAATCCTCTGATGTTAAGCACAATAATTCACCTGATCATTGAGGCCAGATTGCTTGAGGAACTTGATTTCTGGAAGCTGGATCATTTTTTGCTCCAATAATAACTGGAACAACGCAGGGACCCATTCCTTCTCGAAGGGATAGATGTTATTCCTATGCCTGGAGAGATAATCCTTCTTATCAAAGTTGGCTGGTGGAGGTACCCTATTGTACGATGGTTATTGCTTGCTAGCCTGGGGTGTTACAGTTGCAGCGGTTATCCCTTTAGAGAGGTCCAAGGTTTGGGGGGAAGCCTTCTTTGAATCAGTGACCATGACAGCTGCACTGATCACCCCTTTTTATTGGTTGCCCTGTGTGTTATTGTGAGAGCTACCATTGCCCCGGTTATTTGCTGAACTTGTAGATGGTTGACGTGTCGCACCATGATGGCATGACAAAATTTATATGCCGACTGATTTGGAGATCAAATCTGACACCAAGGTCAGATTGAAGGCCTCGACATGTAGAGCAATCTCAGGTCGCATATTCCGCACGTAAGTTTGGATTGCTTCCTTCTCAAGCATAGGATTAGGATGGAGGGAAGCCAAGTTTCTCCATCTTGATATGAACTGATCTATAGGCTCATCGGGGTCTTGAGTCAGGGTGAGAAGCTCGATGGTTGGAATCTCTCTTTGGACCTCATAGAAGTGTTGATAGAACTGTTTCTCCATCTCCTCCCATGTATGCACCGAGTTTGGTGGAAGTCAGGCATACCATTGAAATGCTGATCCATCAAGGGTCTCGACGAACTGGCGGAGATGAAGTCTCCCGTTAGCTACCATTTCTCGACATGCTGCTTGGAAGTGGGCGATATGCTGGTTTAGGGAGGTGGTTCCACTGAATAGAGGAAACTTCCCTTTCTTATAGTCTGAGGGGAACGAGACTTGATCAATATAAGAGGGGTATGGTCTTTGATAAGGCGTTGCCCCTAGTATACTTGGAATTTTCATGTTCTTTAGGCTATGCGTGACCATAGCGTCAACATCAGACCGAGAGATCAGATGAGGGATAGAATTGTCCTGTGAGGTAGATGAAGGAGGCTGCCATGGAGGTTTACCATCAGAGTGATGGGAATTGACCTCATCGTTAGCCGACTGGAGTGCAGTGTCAATACGGTCTATCTTCTCCATCATTGCACGCACCATATCCTCAAACTTCTTTATGCGATCTTCTTGCACATCACCAGGCTCGCTTACAACCATTACGCTGACTGTTTCTCTAAGGAGGTCAATGTTAGTGGCAGCTGAAGGCTTGCGAGTTTGACAAGTCGTACGTGGTAGGTCAGTCAATAAGGGGTCAACATGCCCTAACTAAACTCGACTTTTGTATGCATATAGCGTTTGACCCGATTCTCGACCGTCTCGGGACCGTGGCTAGGGAGCCAGTTCATGATGGTCTTGGGACCGTGGTTGTTGAGTGGCTGGGTCTTCTTCTGCAACAGTAACCACAACACAGGGCTAATAGATATCTTCTTCAGGCTTCATCGTCTGATGGGGGTAGAAGGGATTTAGCTGAAGAGGGTCGTCACAATCGGGTGCTTTAACTGCCTTCGTCACCTCCCTAGTCAAAATTTGCAGGCCTCTATCGCGCTTAGCCTTGAGGGTTTGATGAACCTCTTGCTAAAATTGCGATATAGGTCACGGTTGCTCAAATCTTCTTGCACAAGAGTGAGCTGTCACATGGCAAAGGATGAGGGTCAGGAACTGATGTCATCTTGGGCCGAGGGAAATGAAGGACTCGATCTTCTGTGAGGTCCATGCCTTGAGCTCTCTTATGAGCTCCAAAGACATGACCAAAGTGTTGAGGCTGGTTCAGGATGGTACTCTTGGGGAAAACCTTCGAGTACCAAGAGTGAAGGTTCTTGCTCGATGAAGAAGGAGCGAGCGGGAGTAGGGTTGACTCATGAGGAGGCTCGAGTCGGGAACGAGGGAAGGCTTGAGATGGCGACGCGTGTGCACCCCTTGAAGAAGGATCTTGAGGGACCTGGGGGTCCACCCGGGCTCGTGCAGGTGAGCTGGCCTTAAGAGGCCGAGAACTACCAACAGGTGTCTGTAAGAGAACAGGTGCAGACATGCCCCTTACAGGGTGTGCTTGTGTGTGCATATGAAGACGACATCGAGGTCGTCTCTTGTGTACTCGAGTAGTGAGATGCACATGAGTGGCATGTGATGGGTAGTGAGGTCTAGCCTTGGAAGGTTCGATTCTGGACAAGGACTTGAGGTAACAAAAGGGGTGTCCCCATAGGGCGACTCGAGTGGGTGACCCACGAGTCTTGTGGTGTGTGTCAGGGGTGGAGACCACGAGGTTTCCACCTCTCTGTGTTGAGCCTCTAGGGATAAAGACCTCTGATGTAGTAATGTGGGGATAGCCTTATCGTTACCCACAAAAGCAATGGCAACTCACTTGTCTTTTGTAGAAAGAGACTGGGCAGCCTTCCGGCGTACCTCAGAAACATGACCGATAAGTGACTCGTCGGTGGCTGCGTGCATGCTGTGTGGGGCAACATAAATGTCGCTCATGCAAGGCGCCTTGGTGGAATTTCCACCAGAGCGAAGATATGGGGAGTGAAGGACCTTCAAGTCCCTCCTCACACAGGTCCAGGTTAAGACCTGGGAGCTAAACAAGGGGTCTTTGCTCAAGAGGATGGTTGGGAACGAAGTCAAAGGTCCTTGTTCCCTAGGGACACTCTCGAATAAGGGGATAAGAAAATCCCTGATCCGAATGAATGGGTTATAGAACCCAGCAGCCATAAGTGAATGTGGAAAGATGATGAAAGCAGATAAAGGAGAAACTTGCCAAACAAGAACGATCTGACTAAGGCATAGTAAGTCCCCGGTGGATTCGTCAAGCTGGTTAGGTGCCTCGATCTCGCCCTCTAGATCCTTGGGGGATTGGGCGGCTCGTTTGGGGGAAAACCTGGGACGTTTGTGAGATCGCTCGCTCGGGAAACTCATTCAAAAACAAGGGCAGGTGTTATCAACCGACGAGAGAGGAATTTTAAAAGGTGGATTCGGGACTTACTCGGGCTAACTCACCTAGGAGCCCTCTTAGATCACGAAGAAAGCCCTCTAGTAATGAAACTGGACCAGAATCGCTTCCCTTGGCTCGTTGTCACACCCCAAGAATTTACAATACTGTTATTCCTGAGATGTGACAGTCAAAACATATATACATCTCTTGATAGGACAAATTTACAGTGGCGAATTCTTACAAAGTAACAAAAGAAAGCTTAGGCACAACTACAATATCTTCCAAAGTTGATCCTGGCGAGCACTCAAAATGAAACCGCAGTTATCTTGAGAAATATTTACCATAGTTTGATGAGTTTAGCTACTCAGTAAGTGATCATCATAATCCTAAAAATAATCATTGATGAAAGATATAAACAAACTTTCAAAATGGAGGTCAATTAAAAATAATGCGAGCACAAGAATTTATAGATAACAATTTCACTTTCAGAAATGCACAATTAAACATAATCCAATGATTGAAATGCATATAACATTTTAACGGCAGTGCATAATTCAAAAGATTCCACAAAATTACCCTACTGGCATCCCAAGTAGGTCACCTATATACCCCATCAGCGTCCTGATGGGTCCACTTAATCCCTATCGATGTTCCACATAGGTCCACTTAATCCCTACAGGTCCACTTATACCTCACCGACGTACCGGATGAGTCCACTTAATTCCTACTGACGTCCCTGATAGGTCCACTTAAACCTCACCGGTGAACAGAATGAGTCCACTTACATACTTAA
>NW_006499973.1:5289883-5320988 GCF_000471905.2 Amborella trichopoda | reverse complement strand
CAGTATTTAAAATTTCTAATATTATAATTTTATTAAAAAGATTATTTTTCAAAATAATGAGGTCACTTGCGCATAAAATTTATCACGCCTAAAATTCATGATAATAAGCAGAAATAACTATTTCATTTCATTTTTTTAAAAAAAGGATTATTTTTCAAGATAATGAAGTCACTTACCTAAAATATTTGAGAGGGAGCTTCCGAAAAAAATTCGGCTAGGGGGAGGAGCTCACTGTGTTTCGACCAGAGAGAGAAAGATCTCAGAAGTTTTCTAGGGTGGGAGTCCTCGCCTCTCGTATTTAAACTCTTACGACACCTTATTATAATATTTTATTAAGTTACACCTCATACACGAGGTGTAATCGTTATATTACCCCTTATATGCTTAAAGCCCACGTCCACTGGACGTGGCAAGGCAGGGGCAAACAAAAGAAACTCAACCGAAAGATTTTGAATGTAGTGATGGTCCCTAAGGACCATCATGCTCATACGAACCATCACTTATTAAAAGTTTTCCCCTTTTTTTTTTTTGGAATTTTAGAATTATTACACTCGTATTCTTCTTATTTTTTGCTTTCTACATATTTGGCAAAGGTTATGGGACAAGTGGGTCAGACCTCACCCTTTTCCTCTTTGATGAGCGTACACAAGCATGCGCATTCAAGAAGAAGAAAGAAAGACGGGGGCAAGAGAAGAATTCAACCGAGCAAGAAGGTCAAGGCAAGGACTAGACGGGTGGATAATTGACGTAGCGTGGTGGCAAAATAGGCTAAGTAACTTAGACCGGTTCACGGGATACTTGCTAGACATTATTGCCAATATCGATTAGCTAGGCAAGATGGTCGGTCTATCGTGGCAGTAAAGCGGGTCAAGTGAACCTGGCACAACAACATACGGCTAGACGAAAGAACTGCCATAAGATGCTAACCTCAATCCCCCTTTGTCGAATGAGAGAGCAGCAGAGGAATGGTTAAGGAGAGGAAGGGGATAGACGGAAGGAGAGAGAAGAAGGAAGAGGAGATGCAGTCGATGCTAGACATCATCGACTATTTCAAGAGATAGGAGAGAGAGGAAGTAGTTGATGTTAAGCTTCACCGACTGTGTCAGATGAGAAGAGAAGA
The DNA here is from genome assembly GCF_000471905.2 of Amborella trichopoda. Next base: position 5,319,868 of record NW_006499973.1, on the reverse strand, counting down.
AGGGAGTCGACTGTTGCTTGGTCTCGCAACTGATAAAAGAAAAGAGGGAAAACCAGTTGGCTCTAGGCCTTGGCGACTGATAGAAGAAGAGAGAGGAGACCAACCAGTGCTAGGTCTCACCGACTAGTAGAAGGAGAGATAAGAGACCAACCGGTGTTAGGTCTCATTGACTGGTAGAAGAAGAGAGAAGAGACCAACCGGTGCTAAGTCTCGACGACTGATAGACGAAGAGAGAGGGGACCAATCGGCGCTAGGTCTCTCCAACTGATAGACGAAGAGAGAGGGGACCAACCGGTGTTAGGTCTCGCCAGTTGACAGAAGAAGAGAGAAAGCCAATCAACGCTAGGTCTTGCCGACTAGTAGATGAAGAGAGAGGAGACCAAGACTCAGTAGGTCTCACCAACTGATAAACGAAAAGAGAGGAGACCAACCGGTGCTAGGTCTCACCAGTTGACAGAAGAAGAGAGAGAAAGAGAGAGAAAGAGAAGAGAGAAGAGATAAAGAGAGAAATAGAGAGGGGAGGAGAGAGAAAGTTACCTGTCGGAAGGGTCCCGACCATTTTCTTCTCTCTCCTCTCTCTTTCCAAGACGTACTCATAGTCTCAAGCAACAAATTGAAATTTTTATTGAATCTTCAAAGAATCCACTCAAGACAGAGAGGTGGTGGGGGGTTTGCATGTTGTCTTTTTGCAATGAAGCAGTGTCTGTTTATATAGAGTTGTGCCAAAAAATGGGTGAATTGATCATAATTAAATCTAATTTTTGAAAATTAAGATTCAATTGAATTAAAAGAAATTCTAAAAATGGGTGCAAAAAGAATGTTTTGCCCCTGTCTAACAATGTGTGAATTCCAAAACAGTCCCTATGGCTGCCCGAGAACCTTTGTGATCTTTCGTGGCTGACCCGAGGTTGTTCCGATGCCCGTTTGATCGAAATATTGTTGTTTTCTTGTAGGGCTCGACATGGCGATTGTTTTGATACTAACTTCAAGCCATGAATCATGTTTTTGAGTCATCTTCACAAGACTTGAAATTTGTTTGATTCTTGAAAACTTCAGATCGATAGTGCGGTCTTTCCTTAATGTTTTTATGTGATTTCTTCGTCACAGCGTAATAAGCATGTAATAAAAAATGATCAACGATCGCGTGGCAACAATCGAAACACGATTTGGAACCCGAACAAAGATTTCACAACTTTTGAGTTTTGGTCGAACTTTAGAATCCAGCGGACGAAATTTTAGTACATTCATCAGCTTCGTGCATGAAATTTGACCATCTGTTACGTGCGAGGTTCGGTCCAATGGTAGCCCTGAACCTTACGCACACAATGGAATTGGTCTTACGTCGATCCGTTGTGCAGGTATCGTGATTTGGTTCATCGAGCAAGGCATGTCACTATTGAATTTTCTACAATTTCTTCACGGATCAGCAAATTCTCTCGACCTTTTCTCCTTGCTCGGATATCGTCTCGGGACATGCCACATATCTAGTTGTTCGTCTTTATGAGATGAATACGCTTACCAAATTTGGGAGCGATCTGATTTGGAATGAGTGAGTTACGAGCCCCGAAAGTGACTTCCCGTGACTGTAAAAATAGCCACCTTTAATGGTGTTTTAGTGTAGTGAGGCCATACGGGAATAGTGTGTGACCTCTCTTTTTCAATGTTTGCTCATATCTTTGTTCTGGATTGTCTGATCAAGACAAAACTTGACCCATACCGGATCCAATGGTAGTAGTCCCCATAGTTATTTGAGACACTGAAAATGTAGCTCTTGTTGTGGGGCCCGTTTTCGGGCACAAGAGGCCACCTTTTCGAAAACTGTTTCTTTGTGTTTACTGCCTTAGACATGTTTGATCGTGACGAAACTTGGCAGGTGGTCTTTTGAAGTGCTAATAATAATCTTGAGCAATTCTGGGGCCATTATGAGACATTCGGGAATTTTCCATTGTTTCATAGGCTTTATTGACCTGCTTCCTACTAGGGACTAAGGTGATGACAAATACGTTCAAACAGTCCCCTCTGTATCAGAAGAAATGATGATGGGGAAAGATTCATCTACCTCAGTCTCTGAAGAGGTAGAAAACAACTCAGGAGAAGTTGAAGATGATGGAGAAAGGGCAGAGAGTGACTCGGAAGGAGCAGCTAATGAATCTGAGGAGGCAGAAGGTGACGAGCTATCTGCTGATTCTAGAATGATTGGAAGTTTCACACTCCTGCATTTTGGACCAGGTCAGACAACCCGAGGTGGTGCTTGAGTGTCGGTAGGGGCAGCACCCTTCCTTTTCTTTCCTCTTGCCGGGGAATGAGCAGTCGTCTCAGAACACCTTGCAAAGCACTGTGTGGGCAGCTCTTTATCAGTGCGTTGAAGTCTTGAATTGGGCGCCCTTCATGACTAAAGACCTTTCAACCATCCCTCCATTAAAATATAGAGGTGAGGTTGTCAAAAAGCCTCCCCGTCTTCTTCTGCATGGCAAGATGCTGTGGTGAAGAGTCATCTACTGCTATCTCTCAGGGTATCTCAAGAGCTTGCCAGTTTCAGGGGTAGTCCAAGTCAAAGACCTCGCCAAGAGGGGGAGTGTTGATGATCTTCCTTTCTTTAGTATCTTGGCGCCAGCTGTAATTCTCCCCGTTTTGAGGGTGAACAGCTTCCCAGTATCCTTAGCTGGTAATCCTCCATCAGTGTGCATAGGCTTCGGTCGCCTAGACGTTTCTACTAAAGTGCAGTACCACATATTGGTTAACCTCTAGCATCTCCAAACATGTGGACCATGCGATGCAAATCTGCTCTAGCCGCCACGATTCTTGAAGAGTCCCTAGCTCTTCCTTCTTCCTTGTGTTCACTCTGCCGTGACACTTCTCGAAGAATACAAAGAAGGAGCAGCCTTGATCCAACCCGTGCTGACGAGCGAAACGATGGGGGAAGTACCCTTCGAGCTGGGCTCTATAGGGGGCAAAACTCCCCCTCTAATGCTCAAGATGAACATGAGCTCCTTGATGGTAATAGGAGCACCATCCAGATCTTTACCCATCTCATCGATAAAAGCCTGATCCGTATGGCCACTGACCGAAAATGGGACTCAACGCATGCTGGAAGTTTCATTCCCAAACAAGTTATGAGCATCCCCCGGGCTCATTAAGAAGGGGCACATCTTCTCCCCCATGCCTAGATTTCTGACATAAGTGGTGGGGAAATAGGCTCCTAGTCACCTGTTCACATAATGAATGGGAAATGACATCTTGAAGTCCCCAGGGAAAGCTTCGCCTCCAATAAGGCCATTGCCCCCTTCCTTGCCTTTGTAGGCCTTCCCCCTCGAGATGGTTCCCAGTCCATGATAGATGCTGCATAGGACTGGTAGTGTAAGAGCATACTGGCGTCCCCTTGCCATGTCCCAAGCCACATAGAGCATGCTTGGATGGATTGTATCGGCTCCCCTAGGGAGAACAAACTTGCACAAGAATAAAGCCAAAGAGGCCGCTAAAATGAGGCAATTATCACTGGTCTAGGACTGATAGATTGGAGGCATCCCCTTCGCAGTTGCTTTCCCTTTTTTCTTGAATAACTGGACCAACTTCCTCGGGGTAATCCCCGCAAAAGAATTTCATCCATTCAGCAAAGGTCACATGACCATAGCTAGATTTGGAGTAAAGCAGCTGATAAAACTCAAAAATCTCTTGAAGACCAGCAGGTGGCTCCTCTTCCCCAAGGTGGACACCACAAAAAATTATTGAGTTCTGAGGCACAAACTCGTCATACATCGCATCGCGCCTATAAGCAGAAGCTCACCGTTGAAGTGAAGATCTAGCAAGGAGATCCCTGCTTTACCATGACCGAGGAGCCATGTATTGCTAGCATGACTCAATGTCGCTAGTAATACTTTGATGGTATCCGAGCATCGGTCGTAATAGGTGCTTGAACACTACACGGCTGCTAATAGAGAGGCACGCTCAAGAATACCTCTGTACAATCCTAGCACCTTGATGGTCCAAGAAGAGTACCCCTTCAAATACTGGTGCTCTCCTTACACCTGAAGACTAGTAGAAGACCATATCAACCCCTTTGTCTTCACCATACTCTTCCCCAATGTGGGCAAGTTCTCTTCAGAAGCCACATTCCTATGCATGCAATGAAGGCTGACCACCCCTTCTTCAATACTGACATTCTCATCATTGCCTTCCCGGACCTCAAAACGAGCTGGGTAGGTGAGACATTAAGGGGCCACTCCAGTTTCATATTGGTTTTGTCAACCAAATGGGTTCACCCTTAGCCAGACTCTCCCTAGTAAATTCATTGGTGCCAAGCGCTCCTCCCCTTAGAAGATTCTTTACTTTAGGAGTTTTATAAGAAGACTCAACCATCAGACTAAGTTCAAGGACTCACTTCCGTAATCACTAAGGCACTGATTATCGCCTAGCGTGGAAGGCACTGACTAGCGCCGTGTGTGACTAACGCCACTTGTGTTGATTAAAACCCAGCATCGGCTATGTTTGTCATACGCTAGCGCCGACTGTGTTTGTCAAAGCTCAGTGCCGACTGTGTTTTCAAAGGCTAGCACCGACTGTGTTTGTCAAGGCCAAGTGTCGGCTGTGTTCACAAAAGCTAATGCCGGCTGTGTTCATTAAGGCTAGCACCAGCTGCATTTGTCAAGGCCTAACACTGATTGTGTTCGTCAAGGATACTGTCAGCTGTGTTTGTCAAGGCCCAGCGCCGACTGTGTTCTCGAGGGCTAACGTTGGCTGTGTAGGCTCAGCACCGGCTGCGTTTCTCAAGGGCTAACGCTAGCTGTGTATAGCTCCTGTGACTATTCGCTGCCCTGCGACCTCTCTATTTCTCACTGGGAAATCCCTCCACTCACCGAAAACCTATTGACAGACCTTTCCCTTTCCTCCACAACACCTGAAAAACTGCCAAAAGCCTGTGGTAAGCCTCTGTTACACCATCAGTCACAGTTTTCTTTGCTCCGATATCCTAGAACCACTATCGGAATCCCAAAAGACCTTGACAAACCCCTTGTTTTCTTCGCCTGACCACTGCAACTTTGTAAGCGTTCTACCGGAATCTATCGCTGCTCACCGGACTTCTAGCGACTGCCTTTAAGCCTTGCATTCTTGCTAGAATCCTCACCTAGAAGTTCCGTCTCTCACTGTTAAACCTTAAATGTTGTACCTTCGGTAAAATGGTGAAAAGGGATTTTATGCTACTTCCCTGAAGTACCCCGAACAAATCGGGAACACCAGTTAGGTCCCCGAAGGCTAAACGACGATGGGCCAGATTGGGTCAGTCTCAAGCCTGAAGCCCGAACACAAGTCACCGTCACTTGTTAAACACCAAACATCAATTGGTAATGGACTAGGACCTGGCTAGGCTCAGCCCCAAGGCCCGAATGCAGACCAATGCCATCTGTGACTAACGCCGTGTATGGAAGCCACTAACCAACGCCGTGCGTGACCAATGCCGCCTGTGACAGTCACTGACCAATGCCACCTGTGACTAACGCCATGTGTGAAAGTCACTGACCAACGCCGCGTGTGAACAACACTGTCGGTGATGGTCACTTAGTGTCGTTCCTTTCAAGTTGGTGCCTCACGTGTGACTGTTGCCGACGCTAGCGTCACACGTGTCTAAGCCTAGCTACAGTCATGTGTGTTCTACTACTATCCCCAGTGGAATTACATCTGTGCCCCGGCCTGCCATCCCTATTGGAGTTATGAGCATGGCACTGCCCTTCATCCCAAGGGAGTCACACTTGCCCCCCTAATCCCCAGTGAAGTCTGTTTGCCAACCTTCGGTAGGCCACCATCTCCATCTGAGCCCTCTCTTGTGTATGGCCTCAACCATTTTATCCACAAGGAGTTGGATTGCCATCCATAGACCTATTCCTCATGAAGCGTCACCTACATGATAACCGACACCATGGTCTAGATGCACGACCCTAAACTGCATGGTCCGAAATATACAACCTTAAACTGTAGCGGAGGTCTAGTTACACAACCTTAAACTACAATGGTCCTAGCTGCATGACCTTAAAATGCATAGCCATGGTCCAAACTATACGATCGTAAACTGTAACAGAGGTCTAGTTACACGATCTTAAACTGCATGGTCCCAGTTGCATGACTCTAAAACTACACAACCATGGTCCTAACTTCATGACCTTAAAATGCATAGGCATGGTCCAAATCATACGACCTTAAACTCTAGCGGAGGTCTAGTTGCATGACCTTAAACTGCATGGTTCTAGCTGCATGACCCTAAAACTACACAGCCATGGTCCTAGCTGCATGACCTTAAAATGCATAGCTATGGTCCAAACTATAGGACCTTAGACTGTTGCGGAGGTCTAGTTGCCGGACCTTAAAAATATGGTCCTAGCTACATGACTTTAACTTTATAGCCATGGTCCAAGCTATATGACCTTAAACCATAATGCACATCCCGGCCGCATGATGGTAAATTGCTTTGCTCAGGTCCAGGAGGCATGACCTTAAATTCACCCTCACACATACGTGCACACCCCTTCTGTGAGCACCATTTTCATAACTCATCCATCATTTCCCATTGAGTCTTACCCACACTCACAAAACGGCGAGCCATCCAGCCATCTATACTTGTCGTTAGCTAGTGGGTCACCACTTTCCATCTTCCATCCACACACCGTTCATCTTTCGCAGGCTGTCTCGTGCCATCTCCCCAAAGTGAATCAAACCACCACCATACTCACTTCGTGGCCTCCACCAACTGTCATCCATCTCCACCACGGTCCAACTGTATGATCTTAAACTATAGTGTATGTCCTGGTCGCATGACGTTAAAAGGCTTCACATAGGTCCTGAAGGAATGACCCTAACAACGCCTTCACAGAAAAAAAATAAAAAAAATAAAGAAAAGAGAATAACAGGCATGGTGTATACCTGGATAAGGGAACACCATGAGTAAAAAAGACGAACGAGCATGGTCACGAAAGCATGAATAAGAGAGTTTTGTGAAAATAAAAACCCAAGCATGGTGAAAACCCGAAAAGGCACCGTCAGTAAAAGTTGAAGAATAAGGGTGGACATGGCCGTAAGGTAATGGGTAAAAGAGCCCCAAATAAAAGGAGGTTGGTGAAAACCATCTCTACGATGCCACTTCCCCCGTTCAAGTGAAAACTCGTAAAGGGCGCTTGGACCAATAAGCAAGTTGATGCAGCACACGCCTCATGGGCAGCTTCAACCAACATTCAATAGAAAATATCCCTGGTGTCAGAATGCCTTGATATCCGGACCAAAAAATACAAGCTTTAAGAAGAACCCGACAGTCTGAGTCCGTTCATGAAAGGACTCAGAAGTCAGAAGAATCGCCAAGATGACAGATCAGGGTCCCACGCTAAAGGAATGTAGTTTTAAGAAGCCAACTAAAAAGAAGAGAGTCACAATGGCAAGCCAAATATGCCCTCAAAGGCTCATAACAGTCAAGCCAAGTAAAAGATTTCAGGGTGACACCTTGCCAAGAGGCTGCCTCGCCAAACCCCTCCCTAGCCGACATGCCCATACTTTCGGGACAGGCCAACAAAAAGCCCCTGACTGGACTTGACAAGATGGGGCTCACAGAGGTACCCTACTTGTCAAAAAATAAACCATGTGTACCAGCACACACGCCCACCAAGGGCTCCTTGAATGTCTATCCAAAACATAGCCTCAAATGTTGACCAGCACCAGAGGACACAATAACCCTGACTGATTGAAAAGAAATCCCTTAAGCAAGGAACCCAACTGGCAGACAAACCAAGACTCTGAACAATTGGGTCTACAAGATTTTGAAAGCCCTAGTTGTCGGAACCCGAAAAGAGCTCCTGACATGACTGATGGGAATTTCATGAGATGTCCCCCACCAGTAGCTCAAGTCTCTTCTCCCTCGAAGTCTCCTAGACATTCACGTGGTCCTATGGCTAGCAAGAAAAAAGTAATAAAGCCAAAGGAAATTTTTTTAATGTTGTCCTTCTCGCTTCCCTCATAGGAGGGGCAAGCTGTTTGAAAACATTTTTCAGCACCTTGGGTTCCCGATGCGAAATAAAGGAGAAGCCGGTCAATAAAGCCCTGATATACAATGTAGTTTTCAATATTCTCAGAATTTCCCCAGGACAGGTGAAAATATTCCAAAGGATTTCAAAAGGCCACTTGCCAAGTTTTGTCGCAATCTGACATGTCTAAGGCAGTAAAGACAAAGAAACAGTTTCGAAAAAAATCAGCCTCTAAGCACCCTGAAATAGACCCTGTAACTGGAACCTTATTTTTGGAGCATCAAATGGCTATGAGATGCCTTCCATTGGATCCAACATGATTGAAAGTCCAAAGGGGTCAAATTTCATCTCAATCAGATGTTCCAAGACAAAGTTATGAGCAAAAGACTGAAAAAGGAGGGGCCACACGCTATTCCCATGCACCCTCCCTACACCAGTCTCCATAGAAGAAGACTGGTTTTCACAGTCACAAACAGCAACTTTCAGGACTCATATCTCTCACGTTATGTGTCGGATCGCACTCAAAGTTTTCGAACATGTTCGTCTCGTCAAGATGAGTGTTTTGATATGTGGCACACCTGTAACGATGCTCGAGCAGAGAGAAAAGCTAGAGAGAAGATGATGATTCACAGCAAAAGTTGCAAAAAATTCAGTAGCAACACATCTCACTTGAGTGACCATATCACGGCGCTCGCACATCGGATTGATGCAAGACCAGTTCCATCGAGTGCGTAAGGTATGAGGCTACATCTGGGCCAAACCTCACGCATGATGGAAGAATGAATTTCACATGTGAAGCAAATAAAGTTGCTGTAAATTTCGGCAGCTGGATTCAAGATTTCGGTAAAAAACCAAGATGGTAAAACCTTCGTTTGGGCATGAAATTGAGCTACATTTGGTGCAATGCGATCTTGATGTCTCAGTGAAATTCAACAAAGAAATCAAATAAATACATCAAGAAATGAGCACACTAATGATCGAAAGTTTCCAAGATTCATATGAATTTCAAGGTGCATGATCGTGCCCAAAAAATGTGATCCGTGGTTTGAAGTTGGTATCAAATTGATCGTCATGCCGATCCCAATGAGAAATTAATCATCTTTTCGTCAAACGGGCGTCGGAGCAACCTCGAAACATTCATGAAAGATTACACATGTTCTAAGGCAACAACATGGATTATTTTAGAATTTCATGTATTGTTGGGCAGGGGCAAAACCATAACTTTACACCCATTTTTACATTTTATTTTAATTCAAGTAAATTGTAATTATCATCAATTAGATTAGATTTTAGGCATCCATCAATGTTTTGGGTCAAATTCTATAAATATCATGTTATACCTCATTGTAAGGAACCTTGATTCTGATTAATAAAAATTGAGAGTTAGCTTTGAGATTGGAGGTCACGTCTCGGAGAGAGAGAGAGGAGAGAGAATAAAAGTTCAGTACCCCTAGATGAAGGTAACTTTCTCTCTCCTCCTCTCTTCTCTCACCTCTTCTTTCTTTCTCTCTCCTCCTCTCTTCTCTCCTCTTCTTTCTTTCTCTCTCCTCTTTTTCTTCTCTCTGTCTCTCTACTCTTAGCATCAAACACGCATGGTAGTAACCATCGCCGAGTGTGTCTTTCTATCTTTCTCTCTCATCTTATGTCTTGCTCTCTCTTTCTCTTTCTGCCTCTCTCTTCAGTCTCGACATACACAGCAGTAGGTACTGGCACGCATGTCTCTCTTCCCATTCTTTCCTCTATTCTCTCTGTTCTCTTTCCTCTCTCATCCTTCTCTTCTCTCTCTTTCTTAATATCCTTTCTCCCTTTCCTCCTCTCATAAATTTCTTTCCTTTCTCTCTCCTCCCTTTCTTACTCTATTTATTCTTTCTCTCTCTGTTCCTTTCTTTCTCTCTCCACTCCAGACGTGAAAGGTGATGCTCATCGTTGAGAATGACATCCACCTTCTTTTCTTATCTTTGGAACATACACAATGAGTCAAGCCTTAACCCGAGTGGTGGGCTGGGCCTCTGTCTAAGTTCCTTCTCGCTCCTATTGTGCACGGTGATGCCCATCACTGTGTGCGACATTTCTTCCCCTATTCCCTGACAAGGACATTGAATCGGGCCCTTTCTCAAGTGATGGGTCGGGTCATGCCAGAGTCCTTTCTGACACACACGGCAATACCTATCACCGTGCATGTCTTTTCTTCTCACTCTCCTAACTCTTTATCTCTCGTCATGGATGACGGAACCTATCGTTGTCCATGTTTTCCGTTCCCTTCTTTCTCTCATCATGGATAGTGGAACCTATCATCGTTCATGTTCTCTCATCCCTTCTCTATTGTCATGGATAGTGGCACCTATCGCTGTCCCTGTTTTCTCTTTCTTTCTCTCTCTCATTATGGACGGCGGGCGGAGCCTATCGCCGTCCATGTTCTCTCTTTCTCTCTCTCCCTTGTCATGAACGGTGTAACTTATCACCGTCCATGTCTCTTCTTCCCTTTTCTTTTACTCTCTCCTCTGTCATGAACGATAGAACCCCATCACTATCCATGTTTTTTATTTCTATCTCTCTCCTCTATCATGGACGATGAAACCCCATCACCGTCCATGCTTTTTCATTCTTTCCCTCTTCTCTGTCATGGACGATGGAACTTCATCGTCGTCCATGCTTTTTCCTTCTTTCTCTCTCTTTTGTCATGGACAGTGGAACCCCATCGCCGTCCATGATTTTTCCTTCTTTTTCTCTCCTCTGTCATGGATGGTGGAACCCTATCACCATCTATGCTTTTTCCTTCTTTCTCTCTCCTCTGTCATGGATGGTGGAACCTCATTGCCGTCCATGTTTCTCTTCTATCCTCCCTTTCATCTCTCTCCTTTCTTTTTCTCCTCTTCTTTCTCCTTTCCTCTCTCTTCTTTCTTCTCTCTCGTCTCTGTCCTTCCTCCTTTCTTCTTTCTTCTTTCTTCTTTCTTCTATCATCTCCCTTCTCTCTTCTCTCTCATCTTTCCTCGTTCTTCTCTTCCATCTTTCCTCTTTTTTCTCTCATCTTTCCTCTTTCTTCTCTCTCATCTCTCTTCTTCTTCTCCCTCATCTCTCTTCTATCTTCTCGCCCTCATATCTCTTCTATCTCCTCTCCCTCATCTCTCTTATTTTCTTCTTTCTCATTTCTCTTCTTTCTTCTCTCAATCTCTCTTCTTTTCTCTCTCTTTTTTCTTCTCTCTCAATCTATATTCTTTTCTCTCTCTTCTTTCTTCTCTTTTCTCCTCTCTTATCTCTTTTCTCTTTCTTTCTTCTCTCTCTTCTTTCTTCTTCCCCTCTCGTTTGACCAAGAGACATGCTAAGTCTAACACTGCCATGATAGTCTCGTCATCCTGCAGTATTGCCACCGTGTTGGTCTGAGTTACCATGCCCGTCCTGTTGTCTCGACAGACTCACCATCGTGCCTGGCCAGTCGGTGTTAGTTATATTATTAAGTAGTATTGTCGTTGTGTCGATCTGAGTTACTGTGACCATCTTGCTACCATCCTACGTCAATCACTATACTAGTCTACCTACTGTGTCCATCTAGCCACTTGGTTAAATTTTTCTCTTCTCTCTCCTCTATTTTATCTCTTTCTTCTCCTTTCATCACCCCAATCTCTATCCTCTTATTCTTTCCTTCTTCTTTTGGATGTGCACACATGTGTGCATTCGCCCAAAGACAAGGTGGGCTCCCTTGACCCAATTGTCATGTAAAATTAACCATGTGTGTGTGTTCAAAGAAACATGAGAGTACAAGTCATGGGAAGCGATTTTGAACCAATAGAAGGACTGGGGGGTTTTTTGTCGTTATCTAAGAGGGCGCTCACGGGAGTCATCCTGAGTGAGTCACAGACCCAGGTGAGGTGTGTCTCGCCTCACATTAAATTCCTCTCCCACCAATTGGTGTAGTTGCCCTTGTTTCTTAACAAGGTTCCTGAGAGAGCGATCTCAAGTCCTGGGTTACCCTTGAAACCCGAGACAAGCGCCACCAGGTCAACCTGACCAGGAAGGCGAGAATGAGGCATCTAACCAGTAGTGGGTACTATTATGCTGAGAAAAGTGATACCGACAATGTTCTCTAACTCACTGAATAATAGGATGGAGTTAGGTGAAAGTGAAATGGGAGGGTCGCATCCCCCCCCCACCCCGACCCCCCTCGAAATTCATATAATGGTATTAGTGAATGATGCCTTGCAAGGTAAGTGCCTACCGAAAACCCCAATGCGTGCTGGGGACCATGTGTGTCATTATGAGGGCATTACGAAGTGGATTTCCCCACTTGTCATTACCCTTCCTCTTGAGGAACGGGTAGAGGTCCTAAACAATGGGATTGGCTTGGCCCGATGTATAGGGCTTCTACTTCAGGAGTCGGTGACCTAATGAGTGAGTGGTTGATGCCTAAATAGTGAATGTGAATTACTATGATTGCAATGATTAAATTCTAACCATGACATCTTAATATGATGCCTATAATATATGCATTGATATGATTTCTAATTTATATGACGTTTTCAGTGTGAATTCTTATAACTAAAAGAACTATTCATGACACATGGATAGACTGAATAATGATGTGTAGCATCTAGATCTACTTATTGGGCTTTGTAACGCATTCCGCTATATCTCCCCTCTTGTAGATTGATATGGACAAGTCAGAAGGGTGTGAAGTACGTGTTTTACAGTTGGGAGTCGAAATCATTTTTCCTTTAAGAAGAAGCTCAGATCTTGTATGTGGTTGGGTAGTTTAGCCTGAATTTTGTTTATTTTGGAAAAATGTAATATGCAGACTCAAGTGTAATATTTTGGGAAGAATTTGATGTAGTACATTTTTATTTGCATATGGATCCTTCCAATTTTAAATACTTATTTTGCATTTAGAGTTATTGATTTAGTTCTTTGCCATGGTTTGCTTTGATCATCGATATAATGGTGTTGAGTCAACTCTGAACTGAGTGACATGCGCTACCTTGGGATCATGAACCTGCTCTTGGTCACCCTCCATCAAGTATGGAATAGGGGTTGGGGGCGGGGTCATGACAATCATGGTATCAGAGCAGCCAGTATAGGATTCTTAGCCTAAGGTAATTTTAGAAGAGTCAGTACTTCCCAAACTCCATCAAGGAGAGGAAGGAAGTAGAGTTCATTGAACTTCAGCAAGGGGGTATGACAGTGGAGCAATAAGCCGCTAAATTTGTAGATCTTTCTAGATACGTGCCTCACATCATTAACACAAAGGTGGAAAGGCAGCAAAATTTGAAAGGGGCCTTCGGCTGGACATTAGAGGGAGAGTACTATTAGCTAACCTTAAGTCATACGCCCCATTAGTAGACCTTGCTCTGAAGAGTGAGAGAGATTGCAAGGATCATCAATCAAGAAGGGAAGAAAAGATGAGGCCCATGTCGTCGAGAAATTTGGGAACAAGCCCCGACAATTTCCAAAGAGGGACGTTAAAGGAAGGCCTTACCAGTGTAACCAGAGGGCCCAGAGAAATTTCCCGGGTAACATAGAGAATGACAGACACTCGGTTTGTTCTCATAGTGGAAAGTATAACCACACTGCTGTCGAATGTTACAAGAAGCAGAACATGTGCCTCAGGTGTGGCAAGCCCGGCCATTGGGTTAAGGATTGCCCTATGACAAAGATAAAGGACCGACCAAAGACATAAGGATGAGTATTTTCCCTCATCTAACAAGAAGCCAAGGCGTCCACCTCAGTGATCTAAGGTACGCTCTCCATTGCTGGTGTTAAAGTTAAGGCCTTGATTGATTCTGGTTCGTCTCACTCTTTTATTGCAACCCATTTTGCTTGCTATCAAAATGTTGAGCCTGCATGTCTTGATTTTACTCTAGTAGTATGCACGCCTGTGGGGGATTCTATGGAAACTAATAGGATTTATCGACATTGTAACGTTACAATTGATGGGTGTGACCTGTCTATAGACTTGATACTCTTAGGTGTTCAGGATTTTGATGTTATCCTGGGTATGGATTGGTTGTACACACACCATGTCATCGTCAATTGCCATGAAAAGATGGTGACCTTTAAACGCCCTAGCCAAACTGAGCTACACTTTGAGGGCACTAGGGATACTCCCCCTTTGCACTTTATTTCTTCTCTCTGGGCCCCTCCCCTCATAACTAAGAGATGTAAAGGATATTTGGCCTATGTGGTTGAAAATCGGGGTGTCCAATTTCAGCTAGAAGGGATACTTGTAGTAAGAGAGTACCCCGAGGTATTTCCAGAAGAGTTACCATCCTTACCTCCAGTAAGGGAGATTTAATTTGAGATAGATTTGGTCGCTGGCACTATTCCCATCTCTAAAGCCTCGTATAGAATGGCTTCAGCATAGTTGAAGGAGTTGAAAGAACAGTTGCAAGAACTGTTGGATAAGGGATTCATCCGACCTAGCGTGTCACCTTGGGGTGTGTCGGTCCAATTTGTGAAGACGAAGGATGGGTCCCTGAGGCTGTGTATCGACTATAGGCAGTTAAACCAAGTAACATTGAAGAATAAGTATCCCCTGCCTAGAATTGATGATCTTTTTTACCAGCTCCAAGGGGCCCAAGTGTTTTCGAAGATTGATCTTCGATTGGGTTATGACCAACTGCGAGTCAAGGAAGGAGACATCCCAAAGACCGCTTTCAAAACTCAATACGGTCATTACGAATTCCTCGTGATGCCGTTCGGGTTAACAAGTGCCTCTGTTGTGTTCATGGATTTGATGAAGAGAGTGTTTAGACCTTTCCTAGATGATTTTGTAGTGGTTTTTATTGATGATATTTTGGTATATACGAAAAGCAGGGAACTACATGAGCAACATTTGAGAATTGTCTTGCAAACTTTGAAATCAAAAAGATTATATGCCAAATTAAGCAAGAGTGAGTTCTGGCTCCCCAGTATAGCTTTCCTTGGGAACATCATTTCTAAAGATGGGATCACGGTTGACCCCTCTAAGATTGAAGTAGTACTTAAGTGGGGTAGACCAACAAATGTGATCAAAATTCGTAGCTGACTGGGGTTAGCAGGATACTATAGGAGCTTTGTAGAGGGATTCTCAAAGATAGCGCTTCCTATTACTCGGCTGACCCGGAAGAATATGAGGTTTGTGTGGTCAGAGGACTATGAGAGAAGCTTACAGGAACTTAAAAAGAGACTAACCACAACCCCAATACTGACCTTGCCTGAAGGAAATGGGGACTTTGTGGTCTACACCAACGCTTCTCATAAAGGGCTCGGATGTGTACTCACGCACAAAGGTAAGGTCATTGCTTATGCCTCCAGATAGTTGAAGCTATATGAGCAAAACTATCCAGCTCATGACTTGGAGCTTGTGGTCATAGTGCTTGCATTGAAGATCTGGAGACACTACCTCTATGGGGCTCAATTCAAGGTGGTCACGGATCATAAGAGCCTCAAGTACCTATTTTCCCAGAAGGAGTTAAATATGAGGCAAAGAAGATGGATGGACCTATTGAATGATTACGACTATACAAGCGATTACCATCTGGGCAAGACTAACGTGGTAGCCGACACCTTAAGCCAGAAAGCCGTAATATTAGTGGCATACCTGATGGTTCAAAAAATGAGATTGCTAGAGGATGTAGTGGAGTGGCACCCAACTCTACCCCTCAATGATGGGGTCAAATGCTTTCGTGTATGAGGGTAGAGCCCCAGCTCTTTCAAAGGATCTGAGTGGCGCAAAAAAGAAGATCCTCAACTTATGAAAGACCTTGAAGAAATAAAAATGGAAGAAAAAGAGGATTTCACTATGAGCAGTGATGAGTTGTTGAGGTTTCAGGGCCGAGTATGTGTTTATAATGACAAAAGTGTAAAAAGGGTTGTTCTAGAAGAAGCACACCTCTCCCGCTATACAGTCCTGGGAGTACAAAGATGTACTAGGACCTAAAAAAAGGTCTTCTGGTGGAACAACATGAAGAGGGAGGTGGCACAATTCGTCGCTACGTGCTTAACATGCCAGCATGTGAAGGAAGAACATCAGAAACCTGCTGGACTGTTATAGCCCTTGCCCATACCGGAGTGAAAATGGGAACACATCACGATGGACTTTGTTTTTGGGTTGCCATTGTCAAGTGCAGGGAATGATTGTATCTGGGTCATTGTGGATCGATTAACTAACGCTGCTCACTTTTTACCAATTCACACAACTTACACCCTGGACAAGTTGGCATGGAATACCTATCAACATTGTGTCAGATAGGGACACTAGGTTCACCTTCAGGTTTTGGACAATTCTGCAGTTAACCTTGGGAACCAAACTTACCTATAGCACCACCTTTCAACCCCAGACAGATGGGCAATCAGAGAGAACCATTCAGACCTTGGAGGACATGTTAAGGGCTTGTGTTACTGATTTTAAGGGAAGCTGAGAAGACCATCTACCTCTAATAGAGTTTACGTACAACAACAACTTTCAAGCCAGTATTCAGATGGCGCCTTATGAGGCTTTATATAAAAGGAATTGTAGGTCACCCATCTGTTCGGATGAGGTGGACGAAAGAAAATTATTGGGGCCCTGAAATTGTTCAAATAACCCTTGAGAAGATTGCCTTAATTCGAGAGCAAGACAACCCGAAATCGGTAAAAGATTTACACTGATAATCGCAGGAGAGACCTTAAATTTGAAGTCAGTGATCGAGTATTCTTGAAGATATCATCGACAAAGGGCATAATGAGATTCGGTAGAAAAGGAAAATTGAGCCCGCGATTCATTGGGCCTTTTGAAATCCTGGAAAGAGTTGGGAACATGGCATACCGACTTGCCTTGCCACCTGAATTGGCCAACATTCACAATGTTTTTCATGTATCGCTGCTAAGAAAATATCAACATTACCCGTCCCATGTCTTGGAGAACGAACCAATCCTGATCAAGGAAGACTTGACCTATGTTGAATGACCAATTGGGATATTAGACATGAGAGTACAGGTTTTGCTCAATAAAGAAATCCCCCTGATCTGAGTACAATGGTAATATCATTTAAGAGAAGAATCAACATGGGAACGGGAGGATGAAATCCAGGAGAAGTACCCCCACCTTTTTTATTAATGACAGTATGATTTTTCTGACAAAATCCATTTTTAGGGAGGGATGATATAAGGACCTCAAATTTTCCCAGACATGAGACGCGCACGGCAATAGAATAAAAAGAAGGAGGAGCAATGCCGTCCATGAATGGAAGAGGATGTGAGCTAAGAGGAGCATCACCGCGCATGAAATGGAGCATCGCCGCGCGTGCAATGGAGCATTGCCGCAAGTCAAATGGAGCATCACTACCCGTGAAATGGAGCATCATAGAGCATGTAGGGAAGGCAACACCATGCGTGCGTAGCACCGTGAGTGAAGGGAAGATGTGATTGTTGCCATACTTATTAGCGCCACGCCTGTCAGAGTAGTGCATGTCAGTGCCGCACTTGTCAGTGTCGTGCATGTCAGCTACAATGATCTCCATTTACCCAGTTGACCACAGTGGATCCCACCCATCTCAAGTACTTAAGCCCTCTCCCTTCCCTTTACATCGTCGTTTCCCTCCCTTGCTCTCTCTCTCTCTCTCCCTTTATCTCTCTCTCTCTCTCTCTAGGACCACAGTTAGAACCAACTGCTGCCCTAGCATCGAGCCTGTGCTGGGAGCTTGAAATAGCCTGCGAGTAGGAGTTTTGGAGGCACCGTTGAGCATTAGGTAAGTAGGTTTAATGTTCATGCATCACTTAAATTGATAGTGGTAGATTTTAAGAAATAAAGATAAGCTAAGTAATATAATGAAGGATGGGGGTGGTTTAGTTAAAATGAACTTGAACTTCCGAATTGTGCTTCTAAGTGCCATGTGTGATTGAGGGTGGTAAATGATCTTGCTAATGATGAAAATCTATGGAGTAGGTCATTATGGAGTAGTTCATTATATGACTAGCATAACACAGACAAGGTTTTGCATCAAAGTTTATCTTGATTATGAGATGTTATAAGCTATTTGAAACATGCAATGGTTTAGAAATGGAATTTCCAAGAACTGTGAGTGTTTTCGTATTCAGTTTTTTCAATTTCCAAACGGTATCCAAATGGGTTCAAATCGGTCTTGATGAAAGATATGCTCGTCTACTACAATTTTTCCTTTTACATCATGTTAAAATTTCATATGGGTTGAGTGACATGCCCCAAAACGTAAGGGTATGTCACTGTCCATAGTGGCTGAAATTTCCAGCAACTGTCACCTAGATTTTGACCTATCAAATGCCGCCCAAACACCTTCATACCACTACCGCTTTAAAGATCTATGTATAAACTTAAAGATTCATGATTAAATCATTTTGGAATTCTCTCTAGAATGGTAGTTATGCCTCCGAGAAGAGAGGTACATCATTGTTACTCGTCACCAAGTATTTCAGTCCTGTGTTCATTTTGGAAACAGATTATTTTACGCTCAAACATTAGACAAATGTGTTCAAATCACTTTTATATAAACCTTGAGTGAGTCTATTTCGATATTGAATATGGAACCATACA
The DNA here is from genome assembly GCF_000471905.2 of Amborella trichopoda. The sequence goes on along the minus strand of NW_006499973.1, from coordinate 5,301,352 downwards.
AAAACCCTCCACAGCTTGAGAATGACACCCCTTTTTCATAAGGATGACATGGTTATGAATATAGAGGAATTGGGCACACTTTTATGAACTTCACTCAAGTGACAAAGTGTTGTAAGTGGATATTGATAAGCTTAAGTGCTATGTGATAGTTTCATGTGATGAATACTACATGATTAAATGTCATAGCATTATGTGAACAATGTTATGTGATCATGCCATACATGATAAGTGACAAGTGCAATTGCTATGTGGTAGTTCCTTGATGAATGTTACATGATGAATGTCAGGGTGCAAATGCGATAAAGTTTCATAAATGCTCATTGATAAGTGTGAGTTCCATGTGATAGCCCTCTTATGATGAATGTTTCATGCTAAGTGGCATAACATACATGATGGTTGTATATTTTTTAACATGACTCAAACTTTGCATAATCAGATTGGAAGTATGAGTAAAACTCATGCTTGAGCATGTTATAATATTGTGATAATGATCATTGCGCAATGGGACACTCATTGGTAGTGGGTAGTTATGATATTGTTATACTGCCACTACGCGATGGGACACACATCAGTAGTGGGCATTGTTCTGCTGATACTAACTGTTACGCAAATGGGACACCCATTAGTAGTGGGTACTATTATGCTGAGAAAAGTGATACCGACAATGTTCCCCAACTCGCTGAATGATAGGATGGAGCTAGGAGAAAGTAAAATGGGAGGGTTGCACCCCTCCCCCCTCAAAACTCATATAATGATACTAGTGAATGATGCCTTGCAAGGTAAGTGCCTATCGAAAATCCCAATGTGCATTGGGGACCGTGTGTGTGAGTATGAGGGTATTACGAAGTGGATTTTCCAACTTGTCATTACCCTCCCTCTTGAGGAATGGTAGAGGTCCTAAACAATGGATTGGCTTGGCCCGATGTATAGAGCTTCTACTTCAGGAGTAGGTGAACTAAGGAGTGAGTGGATGATGCTTAAATAATGACTGTGAACTATGATGATTGCAATGATTAAATGCTCACCATGACATCTTCATATGACGCCTGTAAGAGATGCAATGATATGTTTTCTGATTTATTTGACGTTTGCACTATGAATTTTTACAATTTAAACAACTATTCATGACACATGGATAGACTCAATAATGATGTGTAGCACCTAGATATACTTACTGGGCTTCATGGCTCATCCCACTATATCTCTCCTCTTGTAGATTGATATCGACATGTCAGAAGGGCGTGAAGTACGTGTTTTACAGTTGGGAGTCGAAACGATTTTTCCTTTAAGAAGAAGCTCAGATCTTGTATGTGGTTGGGCAGTTTAACCTGAATTTTGTTTATTTTTTAAAAATGTAATACGCGGCCCTAATACCCTAGACTCAAGTGTAATATTTTGGGAAGAATTTGATGTAGTACATTTTTATTGGTGTATGGATCCTTCCAATTTTAAATAATTATTTTGCATTTAGAGTTATTGATTTAATTCTTTGCCATGGTTTGCTTTTATCACCGATATAACGACGTTGAGTCAACTCTGACCAGAGTGACATGCGCTACCTTGGGATCATGAACCCGCACTAGGTAACCTTCCGTCAAGTATGGAATAGGGGTTGGTGGTGGGGTCGTGACATCTTTAGATCATAATTATCTTCTTTAAGTGCAACTTTATCTTTTAAAAAGGAATCTTTATCTCTTTTCTAAAAAAATAAAAATAAAAATAATAATAAAATTTCTCTTTCGATAAAATAATTTTTGTTTAAAAAAGAAAAAAAATAAAAGATAGATCTAGGCTTTCTTTGCTTTACCTATTTAGATTTTATCTGCATAACTGAAAATTTTTTGGACTTTATTTCCATTTAGAAGCATCCTTTATTCTCTCTAAAAAGAAAAAAAAGAAAAAAAATCTTTTAGAAGTATCTTTATCTTATTTCTTAGATAAAAAAAAAAAAGGATAAAATTATATAAAAAAAAAAAACAACCATAAGGATACTATCAACTACATACATCATTCTGGAACTCCTAAATAAGGGTTCTATCAACTACACTCCCATCGATACACTGGTGGAGGCGTCTAATCAGAAGATGGGAATATTTTCCAATCCACTCTCGAATAATGGCAAGAAAGTTGTAATTAAGTCCCCCAAGGAGGCCTGTTCATTTGTAATTACAATGATTGAAGATGAGTTACTCAGGGGAGATATTAAAGTGTAAAACCGTAAGGATACTTAAGAAAATTCCCAGTTTCCCCTAAGGATCATGCCATCTTCAAAATCAAAGAAGCCATAGTCAATAGAGATCCATGCATAAACATGATTTGAATTAATTGGGATTACACTCCATCGTAAGATGATAAAGCTAAAAATCTAGGAGAATCTAGACAGGTGTCATCTTCATGGTGAGTAAAAACCCTCAAGAGGCTAACCACCTCACGAGGAGAGGAAGCCACTTCAAGCCACCTCGATTGATGGCCAACACTCTAGAGGAAAGGCTCAGGAATCTTCCTAAAGTTGATCAAAATCCCAGCATGCCCAATGAAACAACAAAGGAACAAGAAACGAACGCTGCTGAGCCTATCACATAGTACAACTTTCCAACTCCTCTTAGTAAAATTCCAGCATCCATTTCTATCATGGATCTAATGAAGAACTCGTCCATTCATCGGGGTCCAAATTGAGGAAGTACTTGGAAGGACTCATGTCCTTGCCTATACTAGACCCAAATAGTTAAGCAACATGATCAATCTTTTAACGACACCAACTCGCATTACATTTACTGAAGATGACATACCTCTGGGGTTCGATTGTTTTCACACCTATCCAATTTATATCACTGTTGTCATGAGCGTTTATGAAATCAGGAAAGTGATGCTTAACAATGGGGCATCTCTGAACATCTATCCCTTGAAAACTATTCTAAGATAAGGGTTATCACAAACAGACCTTGAGGTCTCAAACATCTCAACTGCAGCCTATGATGGGGCTCAAAGAGAAACCTTAGGGATCATCCCTCTCACTCTTAAGATTGGGTCGGTGGTCCAAATAGTGAGGTTTTATGTCCTTGACATTGAACCTTCCTTTAATCTACTCATTGGCAGGCCGTGGCTACATGAAAATCTCGTTGTGGCCTCCACTTTCCACCAATGCCTCAAGTTCCCAACTGCTGGAGGAGTGGCTCACGTACATTCAGATGCAGTCAAAGAAGAAAAAGAAAAAGTCCTTAAAAATTTAAAAATCCAAGAGATTCCAATTCTAACATATAAGGAAAATTGTGCATGATCCATGAAACACATGAAATGTTTGAGAAACTGAAAAATTGTTGTAGTCATTACGATTTCTATTCGTGCACGGCATGAAATATGGCTATTGGCTTAGGGGTATTGCCCCGGCTCTGGCCTTGGAAAAAATGGATAAGGTGTTGCTGAGGCAATTACTCATTCCCCTCATGCTACAGTAGACACTGACGATCGAAGTGAGCTGGGTTGCACACTTTCTAAGCTTCAATGTAAACTCAAATCTTCTTGGCATCCAAGTTTTATTCTTGGAGGAATTCAATGTTTTGACCGCTGAAAGACCAAATCTCTTCCAAAACCAAAGATCATAATTGAAATTCCTCTAGAAGAAGAGCTATTAGAATAACAACTTTTCCAGCTTGCACTTGGAACCCATATTGTGGCTACCACCTCCTCTGCTCCCAAACAAACTAAGGGAATTACTGAAAATTGGAGTATTACTCCCCTATCCATTGAATCCATCAAGGGGATACAACGACACTTTCAAGTCCCTGTGCCAAAAAAATGGGTTGATGCAGGATGCCTACACAGGCATCCTGCCCGAAGCCTCTCTGACACCATTACCTTTCTAATTGTAGACAATACAATCAAGACCCTTGACATACCCAATGAAATCTTAAACAAACTCAATGAAGAAAATGAAAATCAAACAAATGAGGACTCATCTGTCGATGAAAATTTCGAGGCAGATGACGAACCTCTCACTAAGGAACTCATGTTCCAAGCTGAGCAGTTTAAGACAAGATTTGATGGTAGCCCTACTGCTATTGTCGAGGAGACCTTGGACATTAATCTAGGAATTGAGAAAGATCCGAAGATCACAAGAATTGGAAGCTCTCTATCACCAGAAGAACAAGACAAGATGATCTCCCTCTTAAAGAATTCATTGACATATTTGCTTGATCCTATGAAGATATGCCTGGCTTAAATCCCGAATTGGTACGACATCATCTTGTACTCCATGAAGGGACAAGAGCCATCAAACAGAAACTACGCCGACAAAAGCCTCACTTGGAGCTGAAGATAAAAGAAGATATTGACATATTTTAAAGGCAAAGTTCATCTTATATGTGGATTGTCTGGATTAGTTAGCCAATATCATAGTGGTACTTAAGAAAGATGGGAGAATCAAAGTTTGTATCGACTATAGGGACCTGAACAAATCATGTCCTAAGAATGACTTTCCTCTTCCAAATATAGATGCCCTAGTTAACAACACTACTGGACACCAGATGCTATCCTTCATGAACGATATCTCTGGCCATGGCGAAAGAAAAGACTTGACTTCACCATGCAATGGAGGACATACTGCTATAGAGTCATGCCTTTCGATCTTAAAAATGTCGAGGCAACCTACCAGGGGCCATGACTTCTATATTTCATGACTTGATACATGACATTATGGAAGACTATGCCGATGATGTCCTCATCAAATCCAAAACTCGAGATGCCCACCTTCCCAATTTGAAAAGAGAATTTGACCGACTTCGAGAGCAACAACTAGAGCTGAATCCTCAGAAGTGTGCCTTCAGTGTTGAGTCTGGCAAGCTACTTGACTTCATTGTGAGCCAAAGAGAAATAGAAGTGGACCCAATAAAAATTAAGGCTATCTCAGAAATTCCACCTCCAAAGAATATTCGACAAATTTGTGGCTTGCAAGGTAGAATACAGGCAATCCAGAGATTAATATCTTAATAAGCTGAGAAACGTGGTCCATTCAATCGTCTGTTAAAGAAGGACACCCTGTTTATCTAGGAGAGACATGTCAAAAAGACTTTGACCGTACAAGGGAGTACCTTTTTAACCCACCGATCTTGAGTCCACCTGATCCTAACAAACCTCTATTCATTTACCTTAATGTGACAGATTAGACAATAGGGGTGATGTTAGGGCAATATAACAATCAATGAAAAGAGAAGACCATCTACTATATCAGTAAGACAATAGTCAACTATGAAATATCATACTTGGATGTGAAAAAACATTGTCTAACCTTAGTATGGGCAACTCAAAAATTGAGGCATTATGTGCTTTCTCATACCATCAACCTGATTTCCAAGATGGATTCACTCAAGTACCTGCTAAAAAGACATGTTCTAAATGGACGATTAGCAAAATGGAGAATGCTCCTAAGTGAATTTGACATTGAATATGTTACTCAAAAATCAGTCAAGGGGCAAGAAATTGCTGATCACTTAGCTAAGCATGCCTTACATGACTGCGTCCCCTTCAAAACGGATCTCCCTAATGAGGACCCCTTTGTAATTGAGGGTCATATATGGGAGCTATACTTTGACGGGGCTAGGAATGAATACGGAACTGGTGTTAGAGTCATCCTTTGCTCTCTAGAAAAATAATGTTTCCAACCGCTATAAGGCTCAATTTTCCATGCACAAGCAACATTGCATAATATGAAGGCTTAATAGCTAGTCTCGAGAACGCTCGTGAACTCCAAATTGAACAATTAGGGTCTTGGGTGATTCTTTACTTGTAATAAATCAAATTAACAGAGAATAGAAGGTTTGAGACAAAAATCTCCAGCTCTACCAGGACTCAGTTGCAAAGTTGTCAAAATGCTTCAAAAGAGTAACCTTTCAATATGTGACTCAGGAAAACAACCGGTTCGCCGATACCTTGGCCACTCTCGCATCAATGGTGGACATTCCTCCCTGAATGAGTATCCAACCATTCTACATTAGACACAAGAGTCATATTTCTCCTCCCACGATGGAGTCAACAGAGGAAGAAAACTATGTAGAGAGGGAAGAAGAAGTGTTCACCCTCGGGGCCAACCAGATAGTCAAAGCTAAGCCCTGGTATCATGATGTATCAGTCTTACTCAAAGAAGGAATGTATCCCGAAGGAGCCTTAAAGAGAGACAGGGAGACCTTAAGAAGATTCTCAATCAACTTCTTGATCAAAGACGACATCCTCTATAAGAAATCCTTTAAAGGAGTCATCCTAAGGTTTATTGACCAACCAGAGGTCAACACAGTGCTCAAAGAACTACGCAATGAAGGAGGACACACAGGGACAACACTCCTAGATCAGAAATTCAGAAGATAAGGATACCACTGGACTACTATGGCTTAAGACTATTGGAAATATCTGAAGAGATGTCCTAAATATCAAGTTTATGGGTTTCTCATACATGCTCCTTTCATGCCACTCAATCCAACACCTCTACAAGAATTAAAAGAAATCAAACCCCTAGAAATTCTAAGGGGACCACCTGGGACACTTTTACAGGATTTTTTGAATAACCCGCCTATATGGGATGAAGAACCAGACTTTAAAGATAAAATAATACTACTCCCTGAAGAGAAAGGATCCAAAGAAAATGATAGGGGCAGGGGCATGATTCCACTACTTGTGGCACCTCAAATTCAAAGAAAAGAAGAAGATCCAACCGGGGCAGTCCTATCCACCAGTTTGATAGGGATCGCCCTATTTGATGAAAATACTATAGAGGCGGTCTCATCCAAGATACTGATTGTCTCATGAAATGGAGAAGACCCTATAGGAGCAGCCCTACCAAACCACTTGATAGCGGCACCCTCACTTGATGTTGAAAATAAAGCAGGGGCAATCGATGAGGCCCAAACCCGGCATTTCATCCTCCTCTTAAATGATTACGACATGGGAGGCCTTAGTTGCCCCGAAGGCCTTCTTTAAATCTTCAAGCTTTATCTAACCTTTCAGAATTTGGGCCTCAATGATATCCTTCAGCGTGTAGTAGTCATCTGTGGGATGATTGATGCTTTGATGATAGGCACAATAATTTGCTTGAATGTCAAGGCCAGATTTCTCAGGGAACCTGGCTTCTGAAAGCTGGATCATATTCTGCTCCAATAATGATTGGAACAACATAAGGACCCATTCCTTCTCAAAGGGACAGACTTTATGCCTATGTCGGTAAAATAATCACTTCGATCAATGTTGGCTGGTGGAGGTACCAGATTGTACGATCGTTGCTGCCTGCCAGCCTGGGGTGTTACCTTCGTCGTGCTTACCTCTTTAGAGAGGTCCAAAGTTTGAGAGGGAGCTTTCTTTGAATCAGTGACCATAACTGCTGCATTAATTACCCCTTTTTGTTGGCTGCCCCGTGTGCTATTCCGAGAGCCACCATTGCCCCGATTGTTCGCTGAATTTTTAGATGGTTGTCGTGACCCACCATGATGGTGTGACAAACTTTCTATGTGAACTGATTTAGAGATCAACTCTGACATGGAGGTCGGATTAGAGGTCTTGACATATAGAGCGATTTCAGGTTGCATGTTTTGCATGCAAGTTTGGACTGCTTCCTTCTTTGGAATAAGATTAGGATGGCGAGAAGCCAAGTTTCTCCATCTTGATATGACCTGATCTACGGGCTCATCAGGGTCTTGAGTCAAGGTGAGAAGCTTGATGGTTTGAAGTTCTCTCTCGACCTCATAGAAGCGTTGATAGAACAACTTCTCCATCTCCTCCCATGTATGTATTGAGTTTGGAGGAAGTCGGGCATACCATTGGAGTGTTGGGCCATCAAGGGTCTCAACGAACTGGCGGAGAAAAAGTCTCCCATCAGCTGCTGTTTCTCGACATGCTGTCTGGAAGTGGGCACTATGCTGGTTTGGGGAGGTGGTTCCACTGAATAAAGGAAGCTTCACTTTCTTATAGTCTAAGGGGAACATGACCTAATCAATATAGGAAGGATATGGTATTTGATAAGGCGTCGCACCTTATATGCTCAGAATTTGTCTGTTCTTTAGGCTATGGGTGCCATAGTGTCCATATCTGACTGAGAAACCGGATGAGGGAATGAATTGTTTTGTGAGGTAGACAGAGGAGGTTGCTGTGGAGGTACACCATCAGAGTAATGGGAATTGGCCTTGTGGTTAGCCGACTGGCATGCCACGTCAATACGATCGATCTTCTCCATCATCGCATGCACCATGTCCTCAAACTTGTTCATATGATACTCCTACGCATCGTTGGGCTCGCCTACGACCATTACACTAATTGTTTCATTATGGGGGTCGATGTTAGTGGCAACAGAGGGTTTGCGAACTTGACGGGTCTTACATGGTAGGTCAGTCAGTAAGGGGTCAGCATGCCCTTACTGAACTCTACTTTTGTATGCAGATCGCGTTTGGACCAGTTCTCAACGATCTTGAGACTGTGGCTGAGGAGCCGGTTCATGATGGTCTTGGGACCATGGCTGTTGAATGGCTGGGTCTTCTTCTGCGACAGTAACCACAACATAGGGCTCATTGAGCTCTTCTTCAGGCTTCATCATTTGAAGGGGGTAGAAGGGATTCAGGTGAAGAGGGTTGTCAAAATTGGTTGTTTTGACTGCCTTGGTCACCTCCCTAATAGAAATTCGCAGACCTCCATCACGTTTAGCTTGAGATGGACCTCGTGCCAAAACTGGGATTTAGGTCGCGACAGGTCAACTCTTCTCGTACAACAGAGAGCTGTCTCTATCAGGTGCGACGATGGATGAGGGCTAGGAACTGGAGTCATCTTGGGCCAAGGGGGATGAAAGACTTGATCTTCTGTGAGGTCCATGCCCCGAGCTCTCTTATGAGCTCCAAAAACATGACCAAAGCGTTATGGCGGGTTCAGGATGGTACTCTTGGGGAAAACCTTCGAGTACCAAGGCTGGAGGTGCTTGCTCGATGAAGGAGGAGCAAGGTTGACTCATGTGGAGACATGAGTTGAGGGCGAGGGGACACCTGAGATGGCAACGCATGCACGCCCCTTGAAGAAGGATTATAGGAGACCTGAGGATCAACCGTGGTCGTGCAAGTGATCTGGCCTTAGAAGGCCGAGAACTACATGCAGGTGTCAGTAAGAAAACAGGAGCAAGCCTGCCCCTTACAGGGTGCGCTTGTGTGCGCATAGGAGCAGGATGAGAAGGTTGTCTCACCGTAGGGTTTCCACCTCGATGTGTTGAGCCTCTAAGGATGGAGACCAATGGTGTAGAAATGTGGGGAATAGCCTTATGGTGACCCACAGAAGCAATGACAACTTGCTTTCCTTTTGCAGAAAGGGATTGGGCAGCCTTCCGGCATACCTCAGGAACTCGACCAGCAAGTGACTTGTCGGCGGCTGGGTGCATGCTGTGTGGGGCAATATAAGTGCCGCCCATGCAAGGCGCCTGGGTGGAGTTTCCACCAGAGCGAAGAGATGGGGAGTGAGGGACATTCAAGTCCCTCCTCACACCAGTCTATGTTAAGACCTGGGAGCTAGACAAGGAGTCTTTGCTCAAGAGGATGGTCAGGAACGAAGTCAAAGGACCTTGTTCCCTAGGGACACTCTCGAATAAGGGGATAAGAAAATCCCCAACCTGGATAAATGGGTTCCAGAACCCAACAGCCATAAGTGAATATAAAAAGAGAATGAAAGCAGATAATAAAAGAAGAGACTAGCCAAACAAGAAAGATCTAACTAAGGGGTAGTAAGTCCCCAGTGGAGTCGCCAAGCTGGTTAGGTACCTCGATCTCGCCCTCCGGATCCCTGAAGGATCGGGTGACATGCGTCTAGGGTTTCGAGGGAGACCCAAGATGTTTGTGAGATCAATCTCTCGAGAACCTCGTTCAAAAATGGGGGCAGGTGTTACCAACCTGTGAGAGAGGAATTTAAAGGTGGGTTCGGGACTTAGTCGGACTGACTCACATGAGTGCCCACTTAGATCACGAAGAAAGCCCCTAAGTAATGAAATTGGTTCATAATCACCTCCCTTGGCTCGTATTCTTCTTATTTTCTGCTTTCCTGTGGTCATACAGATATATGGCAAAGGTTATGGGACAAGTGGGTCAGACCTCCCCCTTTTCCTCTTTGATGATCATACACAAGCATGTGTATTCCAAAAGAAGAAAGAAAGACGGGGGGAGAGAAGAATTCGATCAAGCGAGAAGATCAGAGCAGTGACTAGGCTGGTGGATAATTGGTGTAACGTGGTAGCGAACAGGCTCGGTAACTGAGACCGACACACAGGATTGCTATTAGAAGCTATTGTCAATATCGACTAGCTAAACTAGCTAAGCACGATGGTCGATCTATCATGGCAGTAAAAAGGGTCAAGCGAACCTGGCGCAATGACATTACGGCTAGACGACATGACTACCATGAGATGCTAACCTCAATCCCTCTTGGTCGAATGAAAGAGTAGAAGAGGAATGGTTAAAGAGAAGAAAGGAATAGACGTTAGGAGAGAGAAGAAGGAAGAGATGAAGGAGAAGAAGAAAGAGGAGATGCAGTCGGCGTTAGACATTGCCGACTGTTTCAAGAGATGGGAGAGATAGGAAGCTGTCGACGCTAGGCTTCGCCGACTGTGTTACATGAGAAGAGAGGAAGAGAACCACCTGACGTTAAGTCTCGCCAACTGACAGAAGAAAAGAGGGAAAACAGTAGGTGCTAGGTCTCGCTGATAAACAAAAGAAGAGAGAGAAGACCAACCGGTGTCAAGTCTCACTGACTGATAGAAGAAGGAAGAGAAGACCAACCGGTGCTAGGTCTCGCTGACTGATGGAAGAAGAGAGAGAAGACCAACCGATGCTATGTCTCGTCGACTGATACAAGAGGAGAGAGAAGACTAATCGACGTTAGGTCTCGTAGCCTGATGGAAGAAGAGAGAGAAAACCAACCGACGTCAAGTCTCTCTGATTGATAGAAGAAGAGAGAGAAGACTAACCGGCACTAGGTCTCACTGATTGATGGAAGAAGAGAGAGAAGACCAACCAATGTTAGGTCTCACCGATTGATGGAAGAGGAGAGAGAAGATCAACCGGCGTTAGATCTCGTCGATTGATAGAAGCAGCGAGAGAAGACCAACTGGCACCAAGTCTCGTCGATTGAGAAGAGAGAGAAGACCAACCGGCGCTAGACCTCGCTTGTTGATAAAAGAAGATAGAGAAGACCAACCGACGCTATGCCTCACTAGTTGACAGAAAAAGATAGAGAGGACCAACCGATGCTAGGTCTCACCAGTTGACAAAAGAAGACGGAGCGGACCAACTGGCACTAAGTCTCACGAGTTGATAGAAGAAGAGAGAGAGAGAGAAGAGAGATAAAGAGAGAAGAGAGAGAAGAGAGAAGACGAGAAGAGAGAGAGAAGAGAGAGAGAGAGAAGAGAGAGAGAGAGGAGGAGAGAGAAGAGAGAGAGAGAGAGAGAGAGAGAGAGAGAGAGAGAAG
>NW_006499973.1:5270303-5289863 GCF_000471905.2 Amborella trichopoda | reverse complement strand
GAGAGAGAGAGAGAGAGAGAGAGAGAGAGAGAGAGAGAGAGAGAGAGAGAGAGAGAGAGAGAGAGAGAGAGAGAGAGAGAGAGAGAGAGAGAGAGAGAGAGAGAGAGAGAGAGAGAGAGAGAGAGAGAGAGAGAGAGAGAGAGAGAGAGAAGAGAGAAGAGAGAGAAAGAGAGACGAGAGAGAAAGAGGGAAGAGAGAGGGGAGGAGAGAGAAAGAGAGAGAAGAGAGAGAAAGTTGCTTGCTCGAAGGGTATCGACCCTTTTATTGTCTCTCCTCTCTCCCTCTAAGACATACTCACAAGCTCACGTAAGGAATCAAAATTTTATTGAATCTTCCAAGAATCAACTGAAGGCCGAAGGGTTTGTTTACAATGATGTAGTGCCTGTTTATATAGAATTGAGCCCAAAAATGAGTGGATTGATCAAAATTAGACCTAATTACTAAAAATTAAGATTTAATTAAATTAAAAAAATTTCTAAAAATGGGTGCAAAAAGATTGTTTTGCCCCTATCTAACAATGTGAGGAATTTCATAGCAGTCCATGCTGCTGCCCGAGATCTTGTGTGATCTTCTATGACTGACCCGAGGGTGTTCTGATGCCAGTTTGATCAAAAAATTATTATTTTTTTGTAGGGCTCATCATGACGATCGTTTTGATACCAACTTCAAGTCATGAATAATGTTTTTAAGCCATGATCACGAGACTTGAAATTTGTTTGAATCTTGGAAACTTCATATTTATAGTGCGGTCGTCCTTAATGTTTTTCTGTGATTTCTTCATCATAGTGCACTGATCATGCCGTCACAATTGCGTGGAAATAAAAGGAAAGCGATTTGGAGTCCGAACGAAGATTTCACAACTTTTGAGTTTTGGTCGAAATCTGGAATCCGACGGCCAAAATTTTAGTCACTTCATTGGCTTCATGCTTGAAATCTGACCGTTCATCATGTACAGTGTTCAGATCAATGATAACCCTGGACCTTACGTACATAATGGAATTGGTTTCACATCGATCTGTTGTGCGAGCGTCATGATTAGGTTTATCGAGCGAGGCGTGTCGCTGCTGAATTTTCTACAAATTCTTTATGAATCGGCAATTTCTATCTAGCTTTTTTCCTTGCTCGGTCATCATCTCGGGGCGTGCCACGTATCGAATTGTTCGTCTTGATGAGACAAATATGCTCACCAAATTTGGGAGCATTCCGACTTAGAATGAGTAAGTTATGGGCTCTAAAAGTGACTGCCCGTGACTGTAAAACAATCACCTTTAATGGTGTTCTAGTGCAGTGAGGCCACACGGGAATAGTGTACGGCCCTTCCTGTTTCAATGTTTTACTCATAGCTTTGTCCTAAAGTGTCTGATTAAGCTGAAAATTGGACCATAGGGGTTTTCGATCGCGCCAGATCTAATGGAGGTGGTCCCACAGTGGTTTGAGACATCGAAAATGTAGTTCCAGTTGTAGGGTCCATTTCAGGGTGTTTGTTCCTTTGTGTTCATTGCCTTAGACATGTCGAAATGCGATGAAACTTGGCAGGTGGTCTTTTGGAGTGTGGATGACGATCTTGACCCATTCTGGGTACATTTTGAGATTGTCGGGAATTTCCATTGTTTTGCAGGCTTTATTGACCAGTTTCCTACCAGGGACCAAGGTGATGAAAAATACGTTCAAACAGTGTCCCCAGTAGAGTCACCAGCTGGTCGGGCTGATTTTTCTTCATGTGTATGATGGGAAAAATCCTTTCTCAAACAACTGAGAGGGGTCCGCGCGCACTACCCGTTTGTGAGTGTGTGCACGCGTGCTATCTTATGTGCTGATAGGAACCAACAAATAGAGAGATTTTATGATGGGAGTGCGTTTAGGTGCTTACCTTGCCGTTTTGGGGTTCAGGACACACCCAGGAAATTTACCTTCTAAGAACAATTAAGAAGCCCTCCGGTTGTCTGCCAGCACGGTTTGGCCACAGACTCTCCTCATGCTTTTTAACTTATTCCTTTGTTCTCTCACGCTGGAAACTGTATTATGTTGTACTCCTTTATAGTGGCTCGCTCAAACGAGGGCTGGTTGACAAAAAGAAGGGATAAGGGAGAAAGGTGATGAATTATCCCCTATCCACGCAAACTTTATGCGCAATCAGGGCAGCCGAAGGAGTATAACTCTCTTGGCTATCAGCTCAGGAAGACTCCTCCCGAGTGACAGAAGGAGAGGGCGTATGCGTCTCTCACAACTCAACTGACCTGTACATAGAGGAAGTTAAAGTGATGATTTGAGGGCTGAAATCCTTTGGTTGACTCTGAATGGTATTGGGTCGAGCATATGTCTAATAGCAGGGTGCAATACGGTGTCGCAGGCTTGTTGTGTCTACGCTAAAGATGCAAGGGGAAAAGAGATGGGACCACGCATCTTTCTGCGCAGGGCAAACAACGAGTGAAAAGACTTCCAAAGTCTTTTGCACTACTTTTATCCATTTTGGTTCTTGCTTGAAGTACTTTCTGATTTCAAGATATCATCGAAAAAATGGATTTTGGCAATCAAAGAATCTTGCTTTCTTTATCCTTGGAATTTGCGACTTATCTCACCTTAGATTGAGTATAACAGTTATACCAGCTTGTAGCCCTTCGTGATACAGTCTCATCAAACCTATCTTTACGATAATCTGATGTACAAATCTCGAGTTTATTGCTTCATGTCTTTTTCTTCGAAAGCATTGTTTCCATGGTTTCGTGCTCATCTTCTCTCTAGAGAGGCTTTGATTCTGGGTCACGTCACGAGGCGTGCCATATGTCAAAATGACCGGGTTGTTGAGATCTAGCTTGTCTGATTTTGAGCTTGCTCCGACTCCAAACGAGCGATATGTGGGTGTTTGCAGGTTATCCCGAGAGGTGAAGCTAAGGCCTCCATGATTGGGGACTAGTTTGGTGAGGCCCCACCGGAATAGTGTATGACCTACCCGTTCGAAGTAATTTGGACTCAGAATGTTCTTGGAAGGTCCAATTGAGCCCAAATTTGGTTCCTAGGGGCTTTTCGATGTTCTGGACGTAACGATGGTGGTCTGGTACTATTTTGAAGCCCATAGGCCAAGGCTATAGTTCTAAGGTTTCTTTTTGACATGATAGTATTTTTTCCAAGGTTGCCTAGTGTTGGACTTATTGTGTAGTGTTCTCTTGATTTGGCAGTGTCTTGGGTACCGGCAGGGCCAAGTTGTTATTGACTCTCACTTTATTTGCACCAGAGATGTATGTACGTCAAAAATGATGTACAACACTTAAGTCTTAGAATCATAGTTTTTAGAATTCCTTTAGCCAGAATTGTTTTTTAGAATTCACTTCCTCACAGTCTTTGATCAAGTTATCTTCTGAGTCCTTATGAGAACAGATCCGGTCATTCCTACGCCTAGCCATTGTAGATAAATGAAAACAATTTGATGTTCAAATCACTATCTTTTAACCATACTTCTTTAGATATTTTTTTTGGCCTCAATAAGCTTTCCTCATTCTAAAAACGTTGCTGTAAATGAGTTGTATAGACCTTGTCCTCTTGAATTAGGGAAGCATTTAGTGGATCAAAGTGAAGAAGATCATGAAGTTCTGGTAGACGGAACCTTGACTTCCTCATCAATATGTCAAAGGAAGTCCTATTCTATTAACTAAGATTTGAGTAAAGATGTTTGAGTATTACCACCAACCCTGCCCTTTCACGGATCATTTCTCACTTTAATGAAATCAGGAGCCATTTGCGAAGCCTGAAGATATTTAAAAGGTTTAGGACCATGAGGGAGAGTTGAAGAAGGGGTCACTAATACCGGGCAATGATCCGAAGATACAGTGGGCAACAGTTCTAAAATGGATTCTAAAAAAGACGAAATTCAATTAGAATTTGCAATCGCCTGATCTAAGTGCTCTCAGATACAACACGAACCACCTTGGCTAAGACCAAAAAAAACCAACCCTTTAATGACCCCAGACCTACAAGGTCGCAATCAACCAAAAACTTCGGCAAAATCTTCTTAATCAATTAATAAATGATATTTTGTATTCAGTAAAAAAAATTCACCAGCCAGAGAGATAAAAAAAGAAGCTGAAGAATATGTGGGCATATGCAAACACGAACAATGTCCAATGCCAATGTTTGCTGTAAGGCACACCTTGGAAACCACTATCTCCTTGACTAGTGTGCAGAGCCCTCCTCTCTCTCTCTCTCTCTCTCAAACCAATGCCTACTTCACAGGCTTGCAGATTAAACCCCCCTTTCTCTCTCTTAATCTATCCAATCATTGAGTTTTGTTTTTTTAAAGAAAATTTTCTTACATTGCGAGAGATTATTTGGAGTTCACGTGTGGAACAGTAGTATCCCTTCACAGTGTTGTTGAGAAATGCAGAGCAACGCATCAGCCACTCTCTCTTCCTCTCTTACTGCCCGTGACACCAAAGCTCACGGGTTCCTCTCACTGACAACAATAAGCACTTTCCCCCTGCCTACTTCATTTGTAGGTGCTCCCATTTCTACAACAAATAATTCAAAAAGAAGAGTCTTTTCTTTCTCTGCCACATAAGCAATCCATGGGATGATTTTCAGCCACAATTTATATTTTACTACTGTACTCACTTTGCAATTCTATAACAAATAATTCAAAAAGACGATTCACTCTCTCTCCTTTTCTCCACCACATAAGCAATCGATGGGATGATTTACAGCCACAATTTATATTTTACTACTGTACTCAATCCTCAACCGTGGGAGACAGAGAACCACGAATCTTTCAAACTCATAGAAACCCATCCTTATCCATCACCCATGTCAAATTCCAGAGAGAAAGAGGCGATATGACATGTTACCTTTCTCGTACATAGAGAAAGCGTATGATTTATGGGTGAGGTTTTTATAAGGTGTCAACCTTATATTATACTATTGAAATAGGTGTGCCTAAAAAATATATCGAAAATATAGTTTTGGTGCTGCAAAGCTTTGCCATTACATGAAAATTAACTGTTATGCCCAATTATGAAATTTAGTGTTTCAAAAATAGTAAGGATAAAGTAAATCTATAAACATTTGAAAATCTTGAAGATGGATAATTCAAATAATGCGAAAATGAACAATATTTTGAGCTACAAATCTCCTTATTTTTCGTGTTTATGAATCTCTAAGTCGAAATGATCGATTTGAGAGTTTTTCAGCATAAAAACAACTATCACTAGAGCGAGTTTTAGGTGCATGTACAATATAAGGTTGAGATCTTATATAAACTTTTTCCATTATTCCTGTGCGAAGATTTAGTCTTGGAAAATCAAACAAACCATTTTAAACTGGATTTTGAATTTTTACCCCAAGGACCATGCACGTTTGCTTACATTCAGTGCCTTAGCCAGCGTGAGTTCAAACTACCATTTCTGCAGAAAACACCGAATTGCTTTGAGGATTATACAACATTAAAAGCAAACAAACACCCAGAGAGAGAAGCAGGGTTTCAATGAAGCAGGGGTTCGAGATAGAGGCGAGGAACATCTGCTACCAAGTCGACATAACCAAATCAAGCTCCAAATTCAGAGACTACCAAGAAACGCAAGAAGGAGGAGACGACCACCTTGAAAAGAATGCAGAAGAAGGTGAAATCAAGCATGAAATTAAGAAACAGAGAAGCACAAGGCAAGTCTTAAACAATGTAAGCTGCAGAGCAAAGCCATGGGAGCTGCTCGCCATCGTAGGCCCAAGTGGTGCCGGAAAATCCACTCTCTTAGAGATCCTTGCAGGCCGGAGAACCCCCAGCAAAGCCACATGCTCTCTCCTTGTAAACCAAAAGCCCGTAGTACCCGCACATTTCAGGAAAATCTCAGGCTTTGTTCCTCAAAAGGACACCCTCTTCCCTCTTCTTACTGTTGAGGAGACTCTCATGTTCAGTGCTGGCATCCGCCTCTCTCTCTCTAACTCCGAGAGGTACTCGAAAGTTGTCTCTCTCCTCCAAGAGCTTGGCCTCTACCATGTTGCCAAGACAAGAGTTGGGAACGAGAACATTCGAGGAATCTCAGGAGGAGAGAGAAGGAGGGTGTCAATTGGGGTCGATGTTATACACGACCCGGCTGTGCTCCTCCTGGATGAGCCAACATCGGGTCTTGACAGCAATGCTGCCCTCCAAATCATAGACATGCTAAAGTCTATGGCTGAGCTCAGGGGTAGAACAGTGATTCTCAGCATTCACCAACCAGGTTTCCGAATCATCAAGCTCTTTAACTCCATTCTCATGCTTGCCAATGGCTCGGTCTACTATCAGGGCACCACAGAGCAGCTTCAGTCCCATATGATGTCCTTAGGCCTCGGAATTCCCCTCCATGTAAATATCCTTGAGTTTGCGATCGAGGCCATTGACAAGCTCAAGCCACTTGAGTTTAGGGACAGAGACGATGAAGAAGCAGATGAGAAGAGGGTCACTTTGCAACAGCTGTTTCAGTCTACAAAAGTCATAGAGAGAGGTTCCGATGAATTCCTCAAATTGGGTTTTGCCAATTCAAGGGTGGGAGAGATTTGGATACTTGCAATGAGATTTTCGAAAAACATATTCAGAACCAAGGAGCTCTTTGCCATGAGAACCCTTCAAATGCTTATAGCAGGTCTTGTGTTAGGATCCATCTTTCCCAATTTAAGAGAGGATCGAACCGGTGCAGAAGAGCGGGTGGGTCTTTTTGCATTCGTTCTCACTTTCTTACTCTCTTCAACAACAGAGGCTCTGCCAATTTTCTTGCAGGAGAGAGAGATCTTGATGAAGGAAACCTCTTGTGGGAGCTACAGAATCTCTTCTTACTCTGTCGCGAATGCTCTGGTTTTCCTGCCTTTTCTCCTGATCCTTGCCCTTCTGTTCTCGACCCCCCTGTACTGGATGGTGGGTTTGAGCAAGAGCATGTCATCTTTTCTGTTCTTTGTGTTAATAGTCTGGCTCATACTCTACACTGCCAACTCTGTAGTAGTTTGCTTCAGTGCTCTGGTTCCCAATTTCATCATTGGGAACTCTGTTATATCAGGGGTTATGGGGTTTTTCTTCCTCTTTTCTGGGTATTTTATATCAAAGAATGGGATACCCAGATACTGGCTCTTCATGCACTACATTTCTCTATTCAAGTACCCCTTCGAGGGTTTTCTGATAAACGAGTTCTCTTCGGTTAAACATAAGTGTTTGGAGTACGAATTTGGAGAATGTCTATTAAGTGGGAAGGATTTGCTGAGAGAAGAAGGGTTGGAGGATTGCAACAGATGGAGTAGTGTGGGGATCATGGTCTGCATCATCTTGGCCTACAGATTCATTTCTTTTCTGATTCTTCAATTCAGGTGCTCCCTCTCAGATAGGAGTAAGAGTTTCATGTAATGAATTCTAATTGTAGATAAGTACAATGTTGATGATGTTTTCATTCTCTACCTAAATGTAAACACTTTTCAAGGGAGGTTAGAACATCTGAAAGAAAAGAAAATCACAGAAAAAGCAATCCCCATTTAGGAGAAGAAAAAAGAAAGTTCTGCGATCCAGCTGCGTTAGTAAATTTTCTAAAATGACTGAGATTGCATCAAATATTCATGGTGCTAATACAATTAAATAGATTATTGTTTTGTGTGTTGAACCTGTTGCGAATAATAATGCCCCACCTCATTTGTGAAGCCATATGTGAAAACAAGCAATCCCTGCATTATTTTACCAACTTTTCCAGATTTTGCACTTTACTAAGAAATAGAGTTCCCATTTTTTTATTTTGTTTCACTCATTTCCATTCTTTCCTCAATTAAACATGAAGTTAATATGTCTAATTATCACAAAATTCAGTCTAGAAAACCTCACATCAAAATCACCATCCAGGCACATATTGAATATCCTTTTCCTTTAGAACAGGTTCATCCAAAGGCATATCATTGATAGATAATTGGATTCTAGTGAAAATTGATTTAGAAATCTCAGACCGAGAGAACATCATATTCCAATAAGTTTCTACAATGCAAGAGACCTCATCCTGCTCCTTCCCATCTCTTCACCACCATAACTCCATTGTACCTTCCAGAGACCTATAAAAGACAAGTAGAGAAACACTCATACAATAGAATCAATAGATGGAACACCGGCTGCTGCAGCAAAGCTGCTTAACGAAACCTCTTTCCTTCATCAATTTCACCCCCATCTTCTCTCCTTGCCTCACCCCACCTTCCCAACACAAATAAGCAAAAATGACCCCAAAATCTTAGGGGTCAAGAAGCTAAATTAGCTTACAGATAGCCCTACTACAGAATGAAACAACAGTTGGGTCTTTCTTCTATTTTATTTTACTGTGCAACCAACACGGTTTTCTTCATCATCTTCAAGTTCCTCACTCTCCAGACTTAAACCCATCTTCCCAAATCTACATAAGTGGTTTAGAAAGAAAGCACATTAAAGACCCCCAGTTCTTCTACTCAAGCTCAAATAGCTTCTCTGCACCTCCATTATTCATCATTGGGACCTCTGAAGCATCTTGAACAATCAATCAAAGGGAAAAAAGAAACACTTTTGGAGCCCAAACAACAAGAAAGATACTCATGAAGGGCTCCTTAGCCCAAACGACCAATTTAAAAAGGAGAAAGGTTAGATCAATTTCAATTGATTTGAGGCAGCCCAGATGGAGTTTTATGAGATGGTGTTTATCTCTATATCTGTAAAATTTGGAATGGCATGATCTTCATTGAAAGAGCACAAAGATACATATAAAACTTTGTTACAATGATTCCCAGATTGTAAGGATTGATTGTGTTATCCTAATATTGGTGGGATTGTTCTAATCTAAAACTTTGGAGTATGTAAAGTACAACACACTAACTAAATATAAATACAGCTGAGATCAACTAAATCTCTAACACTCTAGTTGGAGTGTGAATGTCAAGAACACCCGACTTGCGAATCAACAAACTGAATTTCTCCCTACTAAGTGGTTTGGTAAAGATGTCTTCTAACTAGTGATGGGTAGGAACATATGAAGCGCATATCAGTCCATTTTTTATGTTCCCGTGAACTAAGTGACAATCAAGCTCGATATTCTTTGTAAGCTCATGGAGAACTGGATTGGCAGCAATGTGAAGTTTCCTTGGTTGTCACAGAAGAGGGTGGCTAGTTGAGGGTGTGGAAAGCCTAAATCTCGTAGAAGAAACTTGAGCCATGTAATTTCACAACTTGCATTGGCCATGGCTTGATATTCAGCTTGATTTGAAGAGCGAGACACAATTGTTTGCTTTTTAGTCTTACAAGAAATGGGTTTGTTGCCTAAGAAAGTACAGTAGCCAGTAATCAAGCGATGAGAAAAAATTCGAGAGAGCTTGCTCAGTCTGAGTCACATTATACCCTGAGTTGGGGTGTACTGGAAGAGGACATATGAAGTCCATGACTAGGAGACTTCTTGAGATACAACAGAACTCGTATGGAGGCATTGAGGTGTGGTTTGCAAGGCTGACTCATGAATTTTCTCAATATATGAACGAAGTACACTTTGTCAAGCCATGTGATTGTTAAATAAATCAATGGAGAAATCAACATTGTGTGATCATTCAAGAGGTCCACTATGGTGTTATTGCGCCGCAAGTTCTGGTCCATGGAGAGATCAGCAATGCGTGACCCAAGAAGACCCATGTCGTCTAAGATCTCAAGTGTATATTTGTGTTGCTCGAGGAATATACCAGATTTGTTGTGGGCAACCTTGAAGCCAAGGAAATACAAAGGCCCCAAATCTTGAATGTGGGATCCATCGTGCAAGAACTTCTTAATGGTAGCAATAAAGGACTCATCATTGCCGGTGACAATGATTCATCAACATAGACATGGACAACAGTGAAGGAAGAGCCCTTGGTGTTGGTGAAGAGGGACTAATTGGCCCCTGAATGAGTGTATCTCTCAGCCTAGAGTGCTTGAGAAAACATGGCGAACCAGTTTTGAGAGGTCTGCATGAGGCAAGAAATGGACTTGTTAAGTTTTCATACTCTGGTCTCCCCCTGTTTGGAAAAACCTAGTGGAATGGACATGCAAAAGTCTTCATAAAGATTACCAAATTGGTCGAGTTCCCAATTCTTAATGGTTGCACTAGTAATGAACTAGGGAATAGTAACCAACTTGGAAATGGGAGTCAAAGTCTCATGGTAATCAAGACCTTCCCATTGGTCGTAGCCTTTAGCTACAAGCCGAGCATTGTAGCATTCTATAGAACCATCAAACTGTTATTTCACTTTGTAGACCCACTTGCATCCAATGGGTTTCTTGAGGGTTGGTAGGCGATAAGCGTCCAAGTATTGCTTTTCTCCATGGCTTGAATATCAACAGCCATAACTTCATGCCAATGGTGGTCCTTCATAACATGTTTAAAAGTGGTCAGTTTAGGAATTGCCGAAGTATGGTGAGAAGGGGATCATTTATCATAGTTGAGATACTGAGATATAGGGTATTTCACACTTTCAGGGCCTGGTGATGAAGGAGACAAGGGGGCTATGAGGGTAGTGAGAGCGGAGGAGCAATGATAATCCTGAAGCCATGCAAGAGGGTGTGGAACCTGTATGGAATGCAGAGGCGAAGTTATGATGAGGGGGCTAGTTCTGGAGAAGAGGGCGTCTAAGGTGGTGGCGAATCCTTAGTTGGCCCATTGTAAGATGTGGGAGCTCCATCGCTGCTCACAGAAGATGGAGGATATTCAAAAATGGGGAGGGATAGCACGGAGTGGTTGTTGGATTCCTTGAATTCTTGGTTTGGAAAAATTGATTCATGGAAAGTGACATCCTTGGTTACATGGATTGTATGGGTTTCAAGATCAAATAATTCGAAAGGTAGCCAAGAAAAATATATTTTTTGCCTCTTTGGTCAAACTTTGTTTTGTGTGATTCCATATTTGTGGCTTAACAGAGATAACTAAATATCCTAAGGCCCCATTTGGATAGGAGGAAATTAACAATCTTAGATATTTGAAATCCATGGATTTTCATTTTTACGGATTCTTGTCATGGATTCCTCAAATCACTTGTTTGGATAAACTATACAAAAATCATGGATTCTTTACAAACATTTCCATTTCCATTGTTTGGCAATCAAATAGATTTTCAATTTGTTAAGAACAAAAAAGATGGTAGTAATTTAATGAAACATGATTATTAGGTAAATAGTTATTATAAAATACTATTCAATTATTTAATAATCCATGAAATTTTTAGAAAACACTAATATTAATAAACCAAGACAATTATTAATAATGATTTAATAAGGCATAATTACTCAACAAGACATAATTATTCTACAATATTCATGACCATCACCTGCCCTACAAAGCCGTCAAATATTTTATAATATTGATGGCCATCACATTTACCATTCATGACATTCACGAACATCATATTCCCTACCATTCATTATTAACAAATCATGATTATCTAAAAAATATGATTTTTTATTAAAAATGGATATTTCATAAAACAACGTTATTTAATAGTGCCTAATTACTCAACAAGACATAGTTATTCTACAATATTCATGACCATCACTTTCCTTACAAACCCATCAAATATTTCCTAATAATAATGGCCATCACGTTTCCTACCATTTATAACATTCATGACCATCATATTCCCTACCGTTCATAATATTCATGACCATTTTCAGTGTATAAAACTTAATCGCACTTGATAACTTTCATACAATCCATAACCACAAGCCATAACAATCAAGCACGATCCAAAATAGTCATGATAATCAAGGTGTGACTATCCACATCATATCACCAAAAAAAAAAAAAAGGTAATCAAACACGACAATCAGTACAACTTTTATAAATCCATTTGACTCATCATTAAGTACTTTTAATAGATTACAAATCAATCACTACCATCAAGTAGGAAGAGCAACCAGGCCTTGCGTAACTCGAATTCCATATTTATGAACATTGCTACAATATCAGGGTGTTCGCCAAGATACTTAATTGCTTTAAAATAATCATGGGATGTAAATCCCTCAACACTCTTCAGTTCTGTCATCAACTCCTAATTATTTATAACTCTTTGCCTCTTCTTAGTCATCTGTTCCATTGCATTATCGAAAACAACCGCGATCTTAGAAAGAGAAGCGGCAATTGCCTCACCCATACGACTTCTCTTCTTTTCTGGTTGTTTTCTCTTTCAAGCTGATGAAGTGGTGTCTTGCCAAGATATACCATCTCCATGCATAGAAGCTATTGATTCATCGAAGTCATAGTCATCATCCCCCTCACTGTCACATCCAATATCATCTATAGGGGCCTATTTCCTTCCAAATCTGTCCCAACCACACCATATCTTCCATTGGCCTTATCATCTGCAAGTACAATGGGCAAAGAACTAAAGAAGGGTACCATCTTGGTTCTATACATCTTAACTCTTGGATAATCCTACGATTGAGAAATACATACATTTATAAGCAAATAATATTTACATTGATAAAATTAAAAATATATGAATAACAACTATCATACCTTTAGGTACTCACTCCATAGTTCCTCTGGAGCTGTGACCTTGTGTAATTTATCATCCCAATCAAAGTTACTTTTGCTCATCATAACATTCACTTGATCGTATTGTTGCTTCCATGTATTCTTTCTATTTCTTATATTTTTCGAAGTCAATACAATCCCAATTACTTTCCCAAACTCATTGCATATTTCAGTAGACACCTCATGCCTTACATCATTTTCAACTCTATGCCCCAAATGCAGTTGTTTAAGTAGCGGGTCCACAAGGCAATTGTTTATTCCATCTGTCTACATTAGATTTTTCCGTTTATTATCTGTTTTCTCTTTCTCTTTGCCGTTTTTTTTCTTCTCCATTTTTGTTATCAAGTTTAAAAAAATGCACAAACCCATCAATTAAAATGCACTACATATAGAATAAGACAAGTCCGTATTGTTAAGTTTGATCATATCTGTGCGCTTGCACTCTGCATGATAGTTGCACATAGCACATGCCATAGACCCATGGTACATGATGATCTCTAATTTATAACATTTGAAGTATAAAAAATGTTCAATCATAACAGTGCATATATGTGACAGCAACATACATAAGTCATATCAAACAACTCAGAGTAAATGTCACTAATAACTTGCAAATGACACCGTCACAATGAAAAGATAGAACTTAAAGAAAATAATAAACATTTATCATATGTGCAATATTGATAACATAGCAAAATCGAGCAAATATTTATAGCAATCGGCAGGAAAAATTTTCAGCTTGTTTTCATAAAAGAGTCACTTCATAGCTTTGCTATTCTTATATAACTCCCATTTAATCAAATGGAAGTTTGACATATGGAGCTAAATCTTCATGAACTTGAAGCAAATTGAATATAAACACTTCCAATTCTTAAGTCAAAAGCTATAGATGAAATCCATTATTTCTATATTTCACATTCAACCATGAATAAGCAAAAAAAAAAAAAAAGAATCATCACCCACTATTATGAATCAATCACGAAATGCACACACATCAAACTATGAGCTAATCCATAAGAACAAATAACATCTCAACATTGTTATTTAACATTTGTGAGCCAATCCTTAAAAAAGAAGAATATTTAAGTTCAAGTTCACGTAATTCTTCAAAATTACATGTGATAAAAAAAATAAATGACTACGCCCAATAGTCATTCCACATCAACTCAGCTAGTTCATCGTTTTCCTTCCCTACTCATCCCTTACTCATTGTGACCTACCCCATACCATATCGAATTCTTCCTCACTATCGTCCTCATCTTGCCCCTCCACTTCCTCAATATTATGCATGTCAAATTGATTGCCCTCTACCTCCCCGATGATGTTATGTAAAATACAACAAGCTATGACATTCTTAGCTTGTGTTTAAACATTGTACATTGGTGGTGTTTTAAGGATAGGAAAACGCCTCTTTACCACTCCAAAAACATGTTCTACAATATTTCTCAAAGATGAATGGTGTAGGTTGAATAATTCTCTAGTAGATTGAGGGGTAGAACTAGTCTTAAAAGCATTCAAGTGGTATTGAGTACGGTTATATGGAGTGAAGAAACCAGTTGTGTTAGCATATCCAACATCCACAACATAATTCTTCCCTACAGAAAATAGGCAACATGTTATTAATTTATATAAGATTATTTACAAACTTATAATCTCTAATTTCTAGTATTGTCTCTTACCCTTGGGAACAACTAGCCTATTTTCTCTACTGAGTGGAAGTGCAGTCTCGTGCATCAGATGCCGATCTTTCCCAACCAGCAAGTACGTATTGGAATTTCATGTCTAAAGAGACCGCTGCCATAATATTTTGTGATATAAATTGCTTCTTGTTACGAAATATTGCATGCTCGTTAGCAGGAATATGGGCTGGGATTCCATCAATTGCACCAAAAGAGTCCTATTTAAATTCACCATAAAGAAGGTAGTAAGTATGATACTAGGAAGCTCTACATATTTGAAAACAAAGTGAGTTTGTAACAGATAATCCACCACAAATGATGTGAGATTGTGATAAGTAATCACCTTAAAATATGGGGCCCAATGACTGTTGTTGCATATCTCTGGAGGAGTTGTAGAGCTAGCTTGTTTCACAAAGTCTGAGTAGAGGCTCATTACTACATTTAGGATAGTGTTGAAATGTCGACTAGCCGTTTCGCCGGAACGAGAAAATCGATTTCCGATCACTCAATTCTTAAAATTGTGTGTAAGAGTGTGTAAAAATATTACTAAGTATTCTTCTATAGTTCTTCTATAGACACCCTTCTCGTGGGACGCAGAAAGCCTCTATCTCGTAAGATGTTACAAAGATAAACAAAGGCATGCTTACTCAATCTCAATTGATTCCAACATTGTACATTTGATACGTTAATGATTCCATTTATGCATTTGTTTCTTTCTAAGTCCCTATCCACATTTAGTTATCTATCGATGTAACTTGTATAATACCAAGCCACCGCTGCAGCACATGTAGTTGCAGTTACCAACATAAGTATGGTTAACATATCAAGTTCATCGTCCTCTTCCATTTCCATTTCATTAGTGTAGATATTTTCCCCATAGTTGTTAGGCATCTATCATTCATAAAACCACTTTCTCGGACAATTCATTCTTAAAAGCTAAATAGAACTTAAATAATTTGCAAGAAGATAAAAAATAAAGCTAAACATCAAATAGGTAACTAAATAGTAAAGTACGAATAATAAAGAAGGTGTTATAATAAAATCCAAATGCATCCAAATCGGAATGGAGATGCACAATATCAATTCCAATCACAAAAACATAGTTTCCAAAACAGTAGTGTTCACAGTATGAAAATTAGATAAAAAAAATCCGCTTGGTTAAATCTAGGAAACTGAAATATGTTGTTAGGGTATCGCAACTTTTCCCATATTGAATCAATAGTTTACTACATTAAGTTGCTCGACGATTTGCTAGTCCTAAATATAAATCAATGTCTTTTAAATGCATTTTTTTTTACAATTTTAAGCTTATTTAGAACTTTTAAGGTTGTTTTTTGTTTTATTTAATTTGCTAAGCCACTTGATATGAGCTCATTAAATGCAGTAGATGCAATGACACACTTTGGAACCCCATGCCATTGTGGTTTAATCCTTGAACCCTACCCTCCAAAGCAAAGGAGCCATAAGCTTATAAAGAAGTTCAAAGCTAGGTTAATGCTTTGTGAAGGAAGCATATGGTTTAGAAAAAAATAACGAATAAACATTCTTGAAAAGAGGATGATAACTTTGGATATGTGTGAATGAATTTGGTAAAAAAAGAATCAGTATTGGATTTGAGATGGAATCTAGTTCGACAAGATTTGTATTTAGAGGTACTTATGCTATTGGAAGATCATGTGCTTCTACTCCTACAAAGCCAAAAATTTGATATGTGTATGTTGGATATGTGAGATTCTTAAAATCAAAACAATGCATGAGCTGATGAAAATGGACAAAATCAGTATCTCATTTAATAGATAGAGATCAATACCTTGTTTACAAATAGAGAAAACAAACATATTCATAATCAATCCACAACTAGGTTTAGACTGTATCATCCAATCTTAAGAGTGATCTAAGAATTTAATATACAAAAAACTTGGATATATGAGAACCCACACAGTAAAACAATGCATAGGCTGATGAAAATGAACAAATTCAATCAAATTAGAAAGACTCACACAATATACTAAATAACTCATAAATACTAAATAACTCATAAGAAAGCCGTAAATTACATTAATCAAACTCAATGAAAACAACTAAACACCCAACAGTCTTTGGCTAAGATTACAATGATCATCTACAAAACAAATCAACCAACAAGTTATAAAATCAATGCCTTAAACCACCGAAAACCAGATATCCCTCACTGTGAAAAACTCAACCATTTAGGAACATAAAAATAGAAACCCAAACTACTAAAACCCCTTACTTGTGTGCTTACAGATAGATTGAACAAGTCAACCTTGTGTGTATATTTTCAAAAAATATGCAAAGCCCTATAAAATTAAACGAGAGATAATGGGGAACAATGAGAGATAGTGAAGCAAAGCCTTAAAGAATGAAAGAGACATGACTTAGAGAGAGAAGGAATCGTTGGTTAGAGAGAGAATGGGAAGAATAGATCTCAGTGCTCACAGAGTGGGAGAGAGTTTGTGGTATGAGAGAGAGAGCGCTTAGAGGGAGAGAGCAGGGGCCATGGCATGATTAGAGAGAGAGTGGGAGGGAAAAGGGATTTTAGCTGGTCAGAGAAAGAGCAGGGGCATGGCCTGAAGGAGTGGGATTTAGGCAAAGAGAGCTTGTCTTTAGGTTATAACCACGGAGAGCGACAGAGTTTGTGTGGGGTGGAAAGGATGCCGTGGAAATGCAAAAAATCAAGTTTTTTGGAGGAAATGTGATCATGAAAAAGTAGGCCTCTTTTCCATGATTTTGATTTTACTGATTTTAGGTATCCTAGTCTTTAAGCAATCCCAACAGTAGATTTTTGTAATATCCAAGATATTATAAATCTATGCCCCAAAATCCATATATCCAAACAGGCCTTAAGATGATTGTAAGTGGGATGTTTATTGAAGAGGACCTGATGTGGGGTTCTATTTTGAAGCATAGGTGTGGGTTGGAAGTTTATTAAGTAGATGGTTGTAAGTATACACACCCCAAAAATGAATTGGATGTGCTTGAAAATGAAGAGCCCTATCAACTTCAAGAATGTGGAGGTATTTGCATTCAATAACACCATTTTGTTACGGGGTTGCAACACAACTATGTTGTTGAATGACACCACGTTCTTGAAAGAAGGTTCTCATATCATGTGAGAAGAATTCAGTGTCATTATCAGTCTTAATTTCTTTGATAGTTCATCCAAATAGTGTTAGAATTAAACCAAAAAACTTTTAAAATGTGTTTCTTTCAGATGTGTGCCTCATAAGATAAGCTCAGGAGCAATGCAAGTAGTCATCAACTATTGTCAGAAAATAATGTGCTCTAGAGAGAGGCAGTTGAGTATTGTCACGTCCCCGTCCCTCAATCCCTTTATCTTATGCTACAGAGGGTCACAGGGTGCGGGTTCGTGATCCCAAGGTAGCGTATGTCACTCAGGTCGAAGTGGACTCAACACCTTTATCTCGATAATCAAGGAAAACCATGGAAAATCACTAAAATCAATAATTCTAAGTGTATATAAATATATTTAAAGCTGGGTGAAATTCATACATCATTAAAACTGCACTACATAAAATTTCTCCCAAAACGTTACACACTTGAATCTGGGGCATCAGGGCCTAATATTACATTTTTCCAAACAAAACAAAATTCAGGGCTAAACTGCTCAATTACATACAAGATCTAGGTTTCTTCTCATGTAAAAAGGCTTCAGCTTCCAACAACAAAACACGAGCTTCTGGCCCTCGACCTGACGCTATCAATCTACAAGAGGGGAGGTGCAGGAGGATAAGCTAAAAAGCCCTGTGAGTAGATCTTGGTGCTATGCATCATTAATGAATCTATTCATACATCATAAGCAATTCTTCCAATTATAAGAAGTCATATAGAAGCAGTCATATAAATAAAAAATCAGATCAATGCATCACTTACAAGCATCATATTCAAATGTCAATTATCATTCAATCGTTACAATCATCAGCATTCAAATTTACTATTCAAATAGTAACCACTCACTCTTTAGTTTCTTCTACTTCCGAAGTAGAAGCCCTATCCATCAGGTTAAGTCAATCTCATTGCTTAGGACCTCTACCGTACCTCAGGAGGGAGGACAATGACAAGTGGGTAAATCCACTTCGTAATTCCTTCATACTCATGCACACGGTCCCCAACACGTATTGGGGTTTTCGATAGGCACTTACCTTGTAAGGCATCACTTACTAGTCATACCATATAAACTTCGGGGGGTGCGACCCTCCCATTCCATTTTCACCTAACCCCATCCTATCATTCAGCGAGTTAGGGACATTACCGACATCACTTTTCTCAGTGTAACAGTATCCACTATCGATGGGTGTCCCATCACGTTGCGTGTAGTATCAACATAACAGTATCCACTACCGATGGGTACCCCATCGCATAGTGGTCAGTATCACAGTACTATAACATAACAGTACCCATTACCAATGGGTGTCCCATTGCGTAATGGTCATTATCACGACATCATATCATGCTTAAGCAGGAAATTCATTCATACAAATTCAGTGCCTTATTACGGATAATTCAAATTTTCATCATGCAAAGTTTGAGTCTTACTCAGAACTATCCAGCAGTCACATAACATTTTGACACCTAGCATGAAATGAAAGAAAGACCTAGGTGATCTTTTATTGGGGAATAATTATTATTATTATTTTTTTTATATCACCCCTTTTGTTTTGGCAAAAGATCACTTACATGTGGTCTTAATGCAACAACATAAACTTCAAAATAAAATCAACATGGTAATAAAACCAAGATCTTAAAACATGATGCCATTTAAATAACTATGCACTATGCTTGAGAATAAAAGACAAGATTGCAAAAAATAAAAGAGAAGAGTACTAGAGATTACCTCAACCGGGCTTATTACACCCCACACCGAGTCACCACCATCCGATGGCACGGGATCGACGATCTTGCTTCAATCTCAAATCGGGAAAGCAAGTTTAGGCCAAGCCACACAAATAGAACATGAACCCCTTTGATCACAAACTCAAACCCTAGGTGAATTCCCTTAGCAACTTAGTTTGAGAGAGATCGATTATCTTTTTGCTAAACCCTAAAGCCCTTGGCCATAAATCCATAGTTGAGAGATAGGAGAGAGAAGAACTCTGTAACTTAAACCCTTAGGTTCTTTCACAAAGTGAGAAAGAGAGAAACTTTTCTTAAGAGAGAGAGAGAGAGAGAACGTTTAAGTGGATTATGAGAGAGAAATATGAAATTAGGTACAAGAGAACGGTGAAGGCATTTTTTGGTAGAGACAATCCATTTTTATAGGTTTTGAATAAGATCAGGGTTTCTTACGGTTTTCCTTGGCTTGCCTTTTCTTGTGAGATTGAAAACGGACTATCGATCAAGGT
>NW_006499973.1:5219045-5270236 GCF_000471905.2 Amborella trichopoda | reverse complement strand
TGCATGAACCCTTATCCCTCTTTCCTAAATCATTTTCCCATCAATCGAAAATAAGTTAAATTAATTTTAATTAAATATTGTGCATCTCGTAAAATAGCACATCTCTACACATATTTTCCGTAAAATCTATCAAAGATATATCAAGTCAATATCTACTTTCATATTAAGTCAATATATGGTCAATACATATTCAATTCATAATTTAACCACATATCACAATTTAAAGTTACCAAAACATAAGGTCACGTGGACCACAAAACAAAACCTTTCATAAAATTGAAAGTAGTAAGAGGTGGGGCGTGCCACCCATGGGAGGGACATGTGAGCCCCACCTTCTAGAAACATAGTGGGCCCATGCGTACAATGGGCCCCAATTATTATTTTTATATGCATTTAAAATTAACAAAATAATTTTTAATGAATATTAAAACATTGTAAAATCAATTTCTTAAATTTTATAAATCCAAAAATTATAAATAAAATATCCAAAGGTTCATAAAATTCAAATAATAATTCTACATTAATCATTATCATAAAGCAAACATAATTAAATTAATTTGATGGGAAATGGATCCATATGATTTAGGAGTTGAATCAACAATCATGGGGCACTTTACCTTCTACTGTGGACTACAGACCATACTTGCTTTATCAGACCGAACCAGTGTTTCTCATGACCCACAGTCCATGCAAAGATTCATTAATGAGTCACCAAAGTCTGGCCGATTAGTCAAGGGTCTCAATCTCAGTCAATAGATTATAGGTCCTCCCCTAGAGACGAGTCCAGGTCACCAAGACCAGATGCGACCACAGCTCTATGGTGTATAGGGGGATCTCTCGCACATGCATACGCTTCACCTTAAAAGGTGGATTTCTAGCTTTCCCGAATGATCTATCGATATGTTTGCCGTGTGATGGTACATGGATGAGGTTTTGACCTCCATCTCTGTAGGCCACCATCGCATACAAGAGTCACACAGTCCCTCGGCTCACTCATCCTGGCATGTTCTTCGATCTCATCAATGGCTAACTCATGAACCCTCCTCAATTTATTATTCATGCTCAGGGAATACGGGTTTTTCCCAATCGATTGGCTTAGATTGTCAAGCACAGTCCGGTATCTGCAAACATAGTTTGTATAGATATGGTCCACAAGGGACCACACTCCCACTGAGTTCATGTTCCACTATATCATTTCATTTTACACGCCCTCATAAGGCCTTTAAAGGCCACATAAACCCAACATCTCCCACTTGGCCTTTGAAGGCCTTACAATATATCTTCCTCATTTTGTCTCATCCCCATCTCTCTCTCTCCCAATACAATATCTCTCTAAATCATTTTTCACTTATTCTCTCTCAATACATTAAAGATGGATTCTCTATCAATCCTTTCACAAAAGGATTTATAGAGGTAGCACTTTTTTCTCTTTACTGCTAGGATCATATCCCAAAAGTGGTCGTAGCCCATTTTCACATTGCAATGTGAATCATAGACCTGTTGCCGCATAAGACTATCACGTACCATCATCGCATGGGGTCGTATGTTCATGGGCTCAAAGGAGTTCTTATAAGCTGCTCTCTTTTGTAACCATACAACCAGCACCACACATCTGGGTTCCATGAGTGAACAACATTATAATACGTTGTTCCATCTGGCTTGTTAAATACTAACAAGTGCTCCCACTAAAATATTTAGTTTATCTGGATCTCTATCTTTTTCCATCTCACCTCATTCATCAAGTGATAGAAACATGGTTTTATTTGCTTGGAGTTCTTATGGAATCGTCGCTCCTTTGACAGGCATATCGCCGCCGTGTTGTCACAGAAAATCCTTATTAGCTTACAATGCACGAGGTCAAAGTCAAGTTAATTAATAAAGTTTTTAATCCATACGGCCTCCTTGGCTGCCAAACAACACGCCACGTACTATGCCTCCATAGTGAATAATTCCACCACATCCCGTTTCTTTGATTTCCAAGAATCTGTTCCCCTTCCAAGCATGAGCACATATCAAGATGTAGACTTTGCATCATCTAAATACGTGAGATAGCTTGCACTTATATATCTGTATACCCAAGCAGCTAAAAAAAAAATTGGACTGTAGTAACTCTTGCTCAATTATTGCACATACAACATATACATTTTCAACATTCTTATGCATAGAACATGAGGTAGCATAACAAGTCTTATGCAATATATAATTCAATACCCGTTGATTTCACAATATGCCAAACCTTCATGAATCATAAAGGTTCAACCACACTAGTCATCTTGGTAGTAAATCCATACAAACCAAGTAATCGAATCAACGCAACATGTGTCATGGAAGCCTAGCTTGATGGCCTTCCTTTAACATTCCCTATGGTTAAAGGTCTTAGGTAATCGAGATTTTTAAATAACTAGAAACATGGGTCAAGGCACATGAGCATTTAAAAACTAGTGCATGACATCTTTTCTCCAATTTTTTTATAAATACCGCCAAGACATTATGTTTTTCTCTTTAATAAAAAAAATATTGACTTTAATTTCCTACCAAGTCAAATTCATGGCTACAAAAAAAAATCATAAATACCATCTTATAATTTTATCCAAAATAAAGCATGGCTAAATAATGTCTATTAAAGTCTTGACAAAATATTTCCTTTTTGGCAAATACGGAGACTTTATCAAGCGATCATCATCACATGTAACACATCATATTATAGACATTATTGGGAGGATGGTCACTAAGATCGAGTCTCATCGAAATACTCCCTCATGTTTACATATTTGAATGAGCCACACCCATCTCTCATGTTTCATCCTTAGGGCTCAAAGCCCTTGATCAAATCACATCTCCATGTGTATTACTACCTTAAGTAGTTCATACTCTACCACAGTAAGGCACTAAAACACAGGGTATTAAAAATTTGGCTCTTTCAAATTTGTTAGCACCTATCACTTAATGTTTATACACTCCATACATATTCATAAAATAATTAGCCAAAATATAGCAAACCATATAAAATAAAAAGATATTGAATCATCTTTCCCTATATTACCTTACCACGTAATGTGGGATAGATTTCATACCTCAAAACCATGTAGTGTGGTACCTGGGCTTTCTTGATTCATTGCTTTTATTTGTTTGACAAGCTTTTGTGATCTTGGAAAAGCACGCAACTGATGGAGAATATATTGATCATCGATTTCACATGTCATGAAGTGTCATGAAGTGTCCATATTTTTGGCACTTGGATTCGCCTTGTCACACCATGTAGAAATAATCTTTTTCATCCCATGATTTCAACTATCATAATTTCGATTCTCCCACTGATCTTTAGCGTTTTTATGCTACCACCAAGTCTCTTTATATATCCATTCATTTTGAACAAACCAAGATGCTTTTATAGTTATTGTGTTTCTTCTTTTTTCTGCTATTCCCAAATCGAATATTCTTCATATAGAGTGTCTTATCTTGCCAACTATGTATTACATTTCTCTAAAGTTATACTACAATAAACCATACTCATGGAATACTATAAAACCTTTTAAAATGAGCCTTAAAAGATCTTCATAATTAAGAATCTAAAGATGTACCTTAACATGCCACATCTTTTAATTTACTGCAACATAGAGCATGAGTATCACACAATAACAATATGATATCTCTCAAGTTATAAAGAGTTTCTCTCTGAATCCTTTTAAGTACTTAAATAGACTCAAAAAAATATAAAATAATTCTCAGTTTCATCCCTAAATCACACCATTTAGTGAGTGTACCTTTTAGTGACTATTACATCTTAATGTAATTTTTTCAGCAGAAAATCAGGTTGAACATCTCTTAATAAAAACATTTGTTTCTCTCAAGCTTCAAAGAATTTCTTCCTGAAATATCTTATATTGAAAACTAGACTCAAAACCAAAACATAAAATCTTGGTGTGAATCCCAAATAATATATTTCTTCAGAGAAATAAATAAGGTGACATACACATCACAAAATAAATCATACTGCAGAATTCCAAGATAAACACTGTGTAATAAAATTGTATTTTCTCTTTACCCTCATGGAGTTTTCTTTTGAAATAAATTTGTTTAAAAGTAGACACAGAATGGTAGCACATATATTTCCTCAAGCCTCTTATCACTATGTTAAATACGCTTGATAAATATAGCTATTCATGACTCAATGAAGAACATACCAAATTACAGAAAATTCAGGATGACATCTCTTCAATCAAAAATTTTTATTCATCTTTTCCCATAGATATTTCTCTCTCAAATAAATTTTATTAGAAACTAGACTCAGAATGGAAGTTTAAAAATTTAGTGCGGACCTTGAAACTTTATATTAAGTATATAAATAAAATTATGGCTTCCAAGTCATAGAAATAGTTTTCGTTGCAGAAAACAACACTTGCTTATCCTTCAATAAATTGATCATATCTTACAAACCACAAGGACTTTCTTGATGAAATGTTTTTTGTTTGAGACTCAATTTTATTAGTCACAGTCCAATTTCATCTAGAAATAAAACCATAGGGTTGGTTAGAAAACTCACAGAACTCAATAGACAGTTCTTGGATTTTGCAAGGTCAAAACTGACACTCTTTATTGTTGAGTCCATAACTCTCAATTCCCAAAGGATCTCCCATTCAAATTTTGTAGGTAGATCCTAGTCTTAAAGACACAAAATATCACTTAAGTATGTAATAGAAAAATTCTTCATTATCTTTTTCATATCATTACTCCAAAATAGCTCAGGATACTCATTATGCAAAGTTCTTTTTCGATGTTGGAATATTTCAATAATTTTTAATCGTGGATGTATTTCTTGACCACAATGATCATTAGCTTTCTTATATCTCATTCTCAAGCTTGATCTAAAGTCAATAAAGAGAAAAGATAATTAATGACATCTAGTATCAATAGCTCCGATACCAATGAAAGAAAGACCGATGTGATCTTTTACTGGGGAATAATATATATATATATATATATATATATATATATATATATATATATATATACAAAACCAAGATCTTAAAACTTGATGCCATTGAAATAATTATGTACTATGCTTGAGAATAGAAGATAAGATTGCAAAAAATAAAAGAGCAGAGTGTCGGAGATTACATCAATCAGGATTATTACATCCCACACCGAGTCATCACCATCTGATGGAGTGAGATCGACAATCTTGCTTCAATATCAAATCGGGAAAGCAAGTTTCGGCCAGGCCACACTAATGGAACATGAACCCCTTTGATCAAAAATTCAAACCCTAGGTGAATTCCCTTCACAATCTAGTTTGAGAGAGATGAATTCTCTTTTTACTAAACCCTAAAACCCTTAGTAATAAATACATAATTGAGAGATACGAGAGAGAAGAACTCCATAACCTAAACCTTTAGGTTCTTTCACATTGCGGGAGAGAGAGCGACGTTTTTTAGGAGAGAGAAAGAAATTTTAAGTGGAATATGAGAGAGAAATATGGAATTAGATACAAGAGATAAGGTATAGAGATTTTTTTGTGGAGACAATCCCTTTTTATATGCTTTCAACAAGATTAGGTTTGTTTAGGGTTTTCCATGACTTGCCTCTTCTTATGAGATTGAACATAGACCGTCGATTAAGGGTGACTTGTGGGGTGAGAGATCTGAGTCATCCATTCCATAAATGAGCCATTAACATTATGGAAGGTGCATTAACCCCCTTTTCCAAACCATTTTTCCCTCAATATAAAATAAGTTAAATTAATTTTAATTAAATATTATGCATTCCATAAAATAACACATCTCTATACATATTTTCCATAAAATCTATCAAAGATATATCATGTCAAAATCTACTTTCATATTAACTCAATATATAGTCAATACATACTCAATTCATAATTCGACCATATGTCATAATTTAAAGTTACTAAAAGATAAGGACACATGGGGCACTACCTTCAATTATGGACTACGGCCCACACTTGCTTTATCAGACCAACCCAGTGTTTTTCATGACCCACAGTCCAAGCAGAGGCTCATTAGTGAGTCACCAAAGTATTGTCGATGAGCCAAGGGGTTGCAATCTCAGTCATTGGATTACACGTCCTCCCATAGAGACGAGTCTAGGTCACTAAGACCTGATGCGACCACAACTCTATGGCGTATTAGGGGATATATCGCATATGCACACGCTCCACCCTAAAAGGTGGATTTCTAGCTTTCCCAAACAATCTATCGATATGCAAACCGTGTGATGGTACATGGATGAGGTTTTGGCCCTCATCTCCATAGGCCACCATCACACATAAGGGACACATTGTCCCTTGGCTCACTCATCCAAGTGTGTTCTCCGACCTCATCAAGGGCTAACCCATGAACCCTCCTCAGTTTGTTCTTCATGCCCAAGTAACATGAGTTTTTCCCAACCAACTGGCCTAGATCGTCAAGCACAGTCCGGTATCTGCAAACATCATTAGCATGGTATGGTCCACGAGGGACCACACTCCCACTGAGTTCATGTTCCACTATATCATTTCATTTTACAAGCCCTCATGGGGCCTTTGAAGGCCACATAAACCCAACATGAAATACCCATGATATGAGAGCTATCACATTGCAATTACGCTTAGCAGTCAACATTAGAATTAACACACTTGTCATGTACATTCATCATGAAACTATCACAGTAGCAAGACATATATAAATTTTTACTGAACTTATAGCTGCATTTCACCATCCACGTAACACTATCGTATTTAGAATTCATCACATGAAAATTATCATATAGCACTCACGCTTAACGCTTATCAATGATAACACTGTGCCACTTGAGTTGCGTAGTGAGTAATCCAATAGAAGGTAACACAATATGAGCGTAGGACTACAATTTATGTGACGTGTAACGGTGACATACTCATTTTCTGGGAGGCATAACTCACAATCTAAGGAGAATTTCAAAATGATTTAAACTTGCAACTGTAAGTTCATATATAGATCTTTAAAACGGCAGTAGTTTGAAGGTGTTTGGACTTCGTTTGATAGGTGAAACGCTTGGCATAAAGTGAGAGACAGCTGCTGAAATTTCCTGCAACTGTGAACAGTGATATACCCTCACATTTCGCGGCATAACTCTTAACCTACAGAGAATTTCAAAATTAGTTCAACATCCAAAATTAATTCCATCCCTAGATATTTCAAATGGTGGTGTTTGAAGATATTTGGACATCGTTTGATAAATCAAAAGCTTGGCGAAAAATAGGTAACTATTGTTGGAAATCCCAGCAACTGGCAACTGTGGACAGTGACATACCCTCATTTTTTAGGGCATATCTCTTAACACACACGAAGTTTTAAATAAAAATAGAAATAGACAAGCATATATTTCATTTGAAACTGGTTTGTCCCCATTGGGACACCATTTGGCCACTGGAAAATTCGATGAAAGAACAGTCACAGTTTTGGAAATTCTCATTCTCAAGTTTAACATGCTTCAAAGAACACTTAATGTTTCACAAATCAATACAAATCTTGATACAAAACCTTTTTCATATTAAACTAGTCTTACAAGTAATTTATTTCACAAATTTCTACAACTAGTAAGATCATTTACATTGCTCAAACAATCATGGCATATAGAGGCACAAATCTGTAATTTCAAGCTCATTTTAACCCATTCACATCTATAAATTACTTATAAATTAAGTGATGCATGAGAACTAAACCTACTTACCTGATGCTCACAGTGTCTTCAGACCTTCCACTCGTGGGCCTCCCCAAGCTCCAAGCAAGGGCTTCTCCAAGGGCAACAGTTCACTCCACTTTGCTTCTTAGAGAGAGAGAGTGCGTGAGGCAAGTGAGGGAAACAACATTGAATGGGGAGGGGAGAGGGCTTAAGTACCCATAGTAGGTGGGATTCATTGTTTCTGACTGGGTAGGTGAAGGTCACTGTGGCTGACAATGGGTGGCGCTGACACATACGATACCGACAAGTACAGTGCTGGCAGGGGTAACATCTTCCCTTTTCACTCACAGCACTACACATGCATGACATTGCCTTCTCTTCTCGCACGACGTTACCAAATTTCTGCCTGCACGCGCGACGTTAGTCCTCATATTCAAACGCGGTGATACTCCTTACGCGCGTCGTGATACCTCTCTTTCACACACGACGTTACCCCATTTCATTCGCACCGTGATACCTATCTTTTCACGCATGATGTTACCCCATTTCATGTGCGGCGTTTCTCTTATTCACACGCGGCGATGGTCCTTTACACGCACGACGTTTCTCTTCCTCCTCTCTCTTCTACACACACGGCAATAGGCCTCTTTTACACACATGGCGCCAGGCCTCTTCTTGTACACTATTGCCATGCGCGTCTTATGACTGGGAAAATTTTTGGTCCTTACATCATCCCCCCTTAGAAAGGATTTTGTCCTCAAAATCATATTGATCTTAATAAAAAAGGTGGGGGTACTTCTCCCGAATTTTGTCCTCCCATTCCCATGTTGATTCTTTTCTTGAATGATATTGCCATTGCACCCGGACTAAGGGGATTTCTTTATTGCACAAAATCTGTACTCTCCTGTCTAATATACCAATTGGCCGTTCAACATAGGTCAAGTCTTCCCTGAGAGGGATTGGTTCATACTCCAAAATATGGGACAGGTCAGATTGATACCTTCTCAGCAGTGATACATGAAAGACATTGTGAATGTTGGCCAATTCAGGTGACAAGGTAAGCCGGTATGCCATGTTTCGAACTTTTTCCAGAATCTCAAAAGGCCCAATAAATTGTGAGCTCAGCTTCCCCTTTCTACTGAACCGCATAACGCCTTTAGTCGGTGTTACTTTCAAGAAGACCCAATCACTCACTTCAAATTCGAGGTCTCTCCGATGATTATCGACGTAACTCTTCTGCGAACTTTGGGATGTCTTGAGACGTTCTCGAATTAAGGCAATATTTTCAAAGGTTATTTGAATAACTTCGGGCCCCAATAATTTTCTTTCACCCACCTCATCCTAATAGATGGGTGACCTACACTTTCTTCCATATAGGGCCTCAAAAGGCTTCATTTGAAAACTGACTTGGATGCTGTTGTTATAGGAAAATTCTATTAGAGGCAAATGATCTTCCCAACTTCCCTTAAAATCAATAACACAAGCCCTTAACATATCTTCCAAAGTCTGAATGGTTCTCTTTAATTGCCCATCTATCTGGTCCTTAAAGCTAACTACAGACTTGCTCAAAACCTAGAGGTGAATCTGGTGTCCCTGTTGGACACAATGTTGATATGTACACCATGTAACCTCACAATTTATTTGATGTATAACTAGGC
Source organism: Amborella trichopoda (assembly GCF_000471905.2). The sequence goes on along the minus strand of NW_006499973.1, from coordinate 5,260,916 downwards.
CAGCTTATCCAAGGTATAGGTTGTGTGGACTGGTAAGAAATGAGCATCTTTAGTTAATCGATCCACCATGACCCAAATACTATCGTGCCCTGCACTCAACCTTGATAATCTAGAAACAAAGTCCATCGTGATGTGTTCCCATTTCCACTCCGGTATAGGCAATGGCTGTAACAGTTTGGTAGGTTCTGATGTTCTGCCTTCACTTGCTGACACGTCAAGCACTTAGAGACAAATTGTGCGACCTCCCTCTTCATGTTGTTCCAGCAAAAGATCTTTTTCAGATCCTGGTAATCTTTGTACTCCCTAGGTGTACCGTGTAGCGAGGGTGGTGTGCTTCTTCCAAAACAACCCTTTTTATACTTTCTTCATTAGGAACACATACTCGGCCTTTAAACCTTAACAATTCATCATTACTCATAATGAAATCCTCTTTTTCTTCCACCTTTATATCTTCTAGGATTTTCATAAGTTGAGGATCTTCTTTTTGTGCTATTCGGATTTGTTGAAAGGCCTGTGGCTCTACTCTCATACACGAAAGCATTCTGACCCCATCATTAAGGGTTGAGTTAGGTGTCATTCCACTGCATCCTCTAGCAATCCCATTTCTCGAACCATCAAGTGTGCCACTGAGACTATGACTTTCTGAATTAGGGCGTCGGCTACCACGTTAGTCTTGCCTGGATGGTAATCAATTGTACAGTCGTAATTATTCAGTAAGTCCATCCATCTTCTTTGCCTCATGTTCAACACCTTCTGAGAAAATAGGTACTTGAGGCTCTTGTGATCCGTGAACAACTTAAATTGAGCCCTATAGAGGTAGTGTCTCTAGATCTTCAATGCAAACACTACGGCCACAAGCTACAAGTCATGAGTTGGATAGTTTTGCTCATATGACTTCAACTGTCTGGAGGCATAAGCGATGACCTTACATCTCTGCATGAGCACACATCTGAGACCTTTATGGGATGCATCGGTATAAACTATATAGTCCTCATTTCCTTCTGAAAAGGTCAGTATCGGGGCTGTGGTTAGTCTCTTCTTAAGTTCATGAAAGCCTCTCTCACAGTCCTCATACTATATAAATCTCACATTCTTCTGGGTCAGCCGAGTAAGGGGAAGCATTATCTTCAAAAATTCCTCTACAAAGCGTCGGTAGTAGCCAGCTAACCTCAGAAAACTACAAACTTCGGTCACATTTGTTGGTCTTTCCTATTTAAGTATGACTTCAAAATTAGAGGGGTCGACCGTGATCCCATCCTTAGCAATGATGTGACTTAGGAAGGCTATGCTGGGGACACAAAATTCACTCTTGCTTAATGTTGCATATAATCTTTCTGACTTCAAAGTTTGCAAGACAATTCTCAGATGTTGTTCATGTAGTTCGCAACTCTTCAAATATACCAAGATATCATCAATAAAGACCACTACAAAATCGTCTAAGAAAGGTCTGAACACCCTATTCATCAAATCTATGAACACAACAAGGGCATTAGTTAATCCGAACGGTATCATAAGGAATTCATAATGACCGTATCTAGTTCTGAAAGTGGTCTTTGAGATGTCTCCCTCCCTGACTCGTAGTTGGTGATAACCCGACCGAAGATCAATCTTTGAAAACACTTGGGCCTCTTGGAGTTAGTCAAAAAGGTCATCAATCCTAGGTAAGGGATACTTATTCTTCAATGTTACTTAATTCAACTGCCTATAGTCGATGCACAGCCTCAGAGACCCATCTTTCTTTTTCACAAACAGGACAGGTGCACCCCAGGGTGACACGCTAGGTCGGACGAATCCCTTATCCAATAATTCTCGCAACTGCTCTTTCAACTCCTTCAACTATGTTGGAGGCATTTCATACGGGGCTTTGGAAATGGGAACAGTGCTAGGGGACACATCCATTTCAAACTCAATCTCTCTCATTGGAGGTAGTGATGAAAACTCTTCTAAGAATACCTTGGGGTACTCTCTTACTACTGGTATCCCCTCAAGCTTTGGACATCTCGATTCTCTACTACATAAGCTAGATACGCTTCACACTTCTTAGTCAAGAGGCGAGAGGCTCAGAGAGCAGAGATAAAGTGCAGAGGGGAAGTATCCCTAGTGCCCTCAAAGTGCAGCTCAACTTAGTCTGGGCGTCTAAAGGTCACCGTCTTTTCATGGCAATTGATGGTGGCATGGTGTGTGTACAACCAATCCATGCCAAAAATTACATCAAAATCCTGAATCTCTAGGAGGATCAAGTCTACGGGTAGGTCACACCCATCAATTGTAATTCCACACTGTCTATACACTTTATCAGTTTCCATAAAATCCCACACAGGTGTGCATACCACTAGAGTAAAATCGAGACATGTAGGCTCAACATTTAGATAGCAAGCAAAATGGGTTGCTGCAAAAGAGTGGGAGGAACCAGGGTCAACTAAGGCTCTAGCTTTAAGACCACAAATGGAGAGCGTACCTCTGATCACTGAAGTGGATGCCTTAACTTTCTATTTGGTGAGCGAAAACACTCGTCCTTGCGTCTTTAGACGGTCCTCTATCTTCATCATAGGGCAATCCTTAACCCAATGGTCGGGCTTGCCACACCTGAGGCACATGTTCTGTTTCTTGTAACATTCAGTGGCAGTGTGGTTGACCGTCCCACAATGAGTGTAGACTGGGCATCGATCATTCTCCATGTTACTCGGGTAATTCTTCTGAGCCCTCTAGTTACGCTGGTAAGGCCCTCTACCATCCCTCCTTGGAAATTGTCGGGGCTTCTTCCCAAGGTTTCTCGATGGCGGGGGCTTCATCTTTCCTTCCTTCTTTGACCTATGATCCTCGCAGTCCCTCTCAATCTTAAGGGCGAGGTCTCAGGTTGGCCGAAAGCACTCTTCCTCTGTTTTTTGGCCAAAGGCCCCTCTTAAATTTAACCACCTTTTGCGTCTCAGTGTTAATGATGTGAGGCGTGTACCTAGACAGCTCCGTAAATTTAGCGGCATATTGTTCCACTATCATGCCCCATTGCTGAAGCTCAATGAACTCCTCTTCCTTCCTTTCCCTGACGAAGTCTGGGAAGTACTTCTCCTTACACGCGCAGCGATACCTCTTTACACATGCGACATTATCTCTCATATTCACGTGCAACGATACTCCTTACGAGCACAGCGATACCTCTCTTTTCATGAATGATGTTACCACATTTCACATGCGACATTACTCTTATTCCCGTGCGGCGATGGTCCTTTACACACATGACGTTGTTTTTCATCCTCTCTCTTTCACATACACGGTGCTAGGCCTCTTCTACACACACGGTGTTAGGCCTCTTCTACTACACTATTGCCATGTGCGTCTCTTGACTGTGAAAATTTGTAGTCCTTACAAGTATCCTCCCCATATGTTACAATGGATTAATTCAAATAGTTCATGAATAGAAATAGAACTAGATTCAAAAGGAATGTGTGTTTATTTGGCCAATGGACAAACATCACATTGACAATTATTGGAAACCGGAACATCAGAAAAATGTTTAACTAAGCACTGGAATTGTGCTGAAGAAAGATGTCGTAAGCAACAATGCAAGAGGTTGAAGGTCAGCTTATTGGAAAGGAAAGTAGCCAATGCGGCTGGTTTGGGGTTGAGGTAATAAAAACCACCACGTTTGTCACTAACTCCAATCATGATCTTCATATTTAAGTCCTAAAAAATACATGGAAACAATAGAAATGTTCTTGAATAGTTCAAGGTGTGAGTAATGAGGCTGATAGATAATAGATTGAACTTAAAGGAAGGTACGAACAAGACATTATTAAGAACAATGTAGGGGGTAAGAGTGGTTGAACCAGTGTGTGACACATTCGCGAAGTTACTATTTGGAAGCTGGGTAGGTTGTGAATGATTTTGGCTCATGATGTGATGTCAGAACACTCAAGGATGCCAGGTATTCACTGTCACCAGAATCTACGATCCAGGAATGTGGGTTAACAAAAAAGATGAGTGAAGAGATATACCAGCAAGATTAGAATTAGGCTATGAAGAGATGTTATTGATTAATGAGAGGCTCTTATCATATTGGTCTTGAGTAAAGGATGGCGCAACCATGGTAGCCGTAGATGGTTGTGTGGTTGCACGACCCGTTGTGGTTGGGTGACCACCATTATAAAAGCGATGACTAGGAGGATAACCATGAAGGACATATCACTTATCCATAGTATTACCCACCCAATGACAATGTTCACAGGTGGGGTGAGGGCATCAGGGTGTTGGCTGTATTTTAGTTGCATATAAGATTAAATGCATTCTAACGACCACTTGATAGAGATTAAAGATATAAGAGCTTTACGATGAATGCTTAAAGATATGTCTTAGGTTGAGTATGCTTTGAGTCCTCATATGGGGTTTAAGTGTATTATAAACAATGCTTGATAAAGATGTTGATTTACAAAGTGTTGAATCGTTGCTTGATAAAGGGATCTCAATAAGCATTAGTTCTATAAAGAACGCTGGATAAAACTATCATAACGAACGTTGGATGGAAACGATATGAGTTAGACAAGCTTAGCCTTTGAAAATATACTGGATGATAACCATGCTTCCTAGTCCTCATATGAAACTAAGTGCATTCTAACGAACACTTTATAGATGAAGATGTCAAATATACAGAGAACTCGGTAACGCACGCTGGTTAACTGTCTTAGCAAATTGTCAATAAGATATGAGTGTGATTCTTGATAACACTTGCTCAGATATGATCCATGATTGAAGATATGATACGAAATATATGATATGTCTAGGATTCATCATACGAAGGCCTCAATATGTCCTCGGAGCCTTGACTCATCAGTTAGTCTTTATATGTTCTAACTTAAGGCTAATAAAGATATGATACCAATAGTTCGTCAGTTCAACATGTTCAAGTTTAACATACGGTTGATGATAGTGGTTTGGCTTGGATTTTCATCGCATCAGGACCTAATGGGACCCAGCTTGATAGCCCTTTCTCAAAAAACCACGTACCTATGCTTGTGTATGAGCGTGCGTGAAGTGTGGAAAGGAACCAACAGTAGAGAGAATTTCAAACAACGAGAAGGGGCTCGAGCACCTACCTCACTAGTTGGGTTGGGGTACGCGTTCGGGCTTGGTGCCCTCATAGATCATTTCGAAAGTGCTCCAAGTTTTGTTGCTTGGTCTGAATTCGGCTCCCTCGTGTTGCTACACAGCCTTGTACATACTTGTCAATTTCCTTTGGGGTTTACCTCTTAGGTTTATGTCTTAATGGGAATTTTATGGGAGGTTGGGGATCTAATCTAGGGGTTAAAGGGGTTGAGATGGGAGATTAGAGAGAAAAGATGTGAAAGAGAGGATTGACATGAAAATCGAGTAGCCTTCTGATGTCACCTTTCCTATGAGGTATTACTGGATACAAGAAAGATACTAGGCTTAAAGACAAAGTATCTTGGAGGATTCAAGAAAGAGGCGTCTGCGAGCCTAGCCCAATGAGAATCGCTACTCAAAGAGCATCCTAAAAGTAGCCAGAAAGAGGAGAAGAATAGATGAGATAAGGTAAAAGAGTGAAACGAGTGAAGAGGAAATAAAAGAGGGAGGGGAGAGAAAAGAGAGAGAGAAGAGAGAAGCAAGGAGAGAAGGAGAGAAAAGAAGAAAACTTCTCAAGACTTAGATGACCTTATTTGAGGATATTTTTCAACACTTATATCCCTGATGTGAATAAGGAGAGAGCAGTTTACGTCCTAGGCTGGCAGGTACCAAAAAGCCTACGGACCATGGAAGCAGAAGTCAATAAACCATGATTCAGAAGTGAAATTTATGATAGTCCCAAAATGGCTCAAGAATGACCAGAAATGTGGCTCAAGGTCTCTTAAGAACACCTGTCAAATTTTTTTACGATCTGACAACATTAATGTAATGCAGATGAAGAAACAGTTTGAAAAATCGGCATCCCACGCATTAGAAATGGACCTTATAACTACATCCCTATCACCAAAACATCAAACGATCATGGAACCACCGCCATTGGATCTAAAATGTTCAAAAACCCCTATGGACCAAGTTTCGGCTTGAACGAATATTTCTGGATCAAGATATGGCCAAATTACCCAAAATCGATAGGTTACACACTATTACAGTGCACCCTCAGTGAATCAGTTTCCATTAATGGAAACTGAGTTTTTTGGTTTCGAGCTAAATTTGGACACTCGTATCTCCTTCATCTTAAGTCAGAATGAGCTCAAATTTTTGGAGCATGTTCATCTCTTCGACTCGGTCGATTTGATATGTGGCACACCCCATGGTGTGGCTCAAGCCGAGAGAAAACCTAGAGAGAAGATTGCTATTCAAAGCAAGGTTGCAGAATTTCTAACAAGCGCATGCCTTGATAGAGAGGTCACATCATGATGCTTGCACATCGGATCGACTTGAAACTAGTCCCGTTATGACCATAGTGTCAAGAGCTCACAAGAGCCGAATCTCACACATGATGGACGGTCAGATTCGCCGTAAATTTGTTTCACTTTCTGGCCACTGAAAACCAAATTTTGGCAAAAATACCAAATATGGAAAATGGTCGCTTGGGCACCGAATTGAGCCACATTTGTTGACAAATGTTCACGACGGCATGCTCGTCAAAATAAAAGGAAGAAATCATGGAAAAACAGTGAGAAATGAGCGTGATCTTAAACCAAAGATTGCATGTTTCTTGTAATTTTCATGCCTCAAGATCGTAGGCCCAAAAATTCGATCCATGGCTCAAAATGGGTATCAAAAGGACCGTCTTCTTGAGCCGATCAAGAAAGTAATAATCGTTTTGCAAGACATACTTCGGAAAGACCCCGAACGGGCCACGAAAGATCGCAAAATGTGCATGTCCATTGGAGGGACCAATTCAAAATTTCAAGAATTATGGGTGAGGGAAAAAATCATCATTTAGCCCCTATTTTCTTATTTTTAATTAATTCATTTTACTGTTATTTTTAGTCAATTAGGTTAAAAATTGAGCATCCACCCATGTTTTGATTGAAATTCTATAAATACACAGGATGCAATTATACATGGGCCCCTTTTTTGCTTAATAAAAATTTTGACTTAAAGTGCAAAAGCTTGGGTCACGTTTTTCCTCTTTGGAGAGAGAAAGAGAGGAGAGAGAAAACTTTGGTTGATACCCTTGGGGCTTATTGAGGTAACCTTCTCTCTCCTCTCTTCTTTCTCTCTTTTCATTCTCTCTCTTCTTTCTCTCTCTTTGTTCTCTCTTCTTTCTCTCTTTTCCTTCTTTCCTTTCTCTCTTCTTTCTTCTTTCCTTTCTCTCTCTTTTTCTTTTCTCTCTTCTTTCTTCTTTCCTTTCTCTCTCTTTTTCTTTCCCTTCTCTCTCTTCTTCTTTCCCTTCTCTCTCTTCTTCTTCCCTTTCTCTCTCTTAATCTTTCCTTTCTTTCTCTTCATCTTTCCTTCCTTCCCCTTTTCATCTCTCCACTTCTCTCTGCTCTCATGGGCGGTAGATTAAGCCGCCGCCCATGTCCTTCTCCCCCTTGTCTTCTCACCTCTTCTCTCTGCTCTCACAGGTGGCAGACTAAGTCGCCGCTCATGCCCTTCTTCCCCCTTTTCTTCTCACTTCTTCCCTTTCCTCTCATGGGCAGCAGACTCAGCCGCTGCCCATGTTCTTCTTCTCTATCTTCTTCCTTCTTCTTCTTTGTCATTCTTTCTCCTCTGGAGGTGGCAGCGTGGGCCTTACCCTACTGGTGGGCCTCATTGCTGCCTCTGCTATATTTTCTCTCTCTCTCTCCTTTATGAGGTGGTAGCGTAGGCCCTACCATACTGGTGCGCCTCATTGCTGCCTCTGCTCTCTTCTTATTTGTCTCTCTCTCACCTCTGTGAGTCGTAGTGTGGGCCCTACCCTTGCGACAGGCCTCGTTGCTACCTCTGCTCTCGTCTTCTCTGCTCTCTCTTTCCCTCTCCTCTCTCATGGACGGTAGTATAAGCCACCATCCATGTCTTTCTCTCTCTTTCTTCCTCTCTTTTTCTCTCTCCTCTCTTATGGATGGCAACATAAGTTATAGTACATGTCTTCTTTTCTCTCTTTCTCTTTCTTCCTCTTATTTGAAGACATATTTCCGCACCTAGGTCCCTGATGCGGAATAAAAGACAAAGCCGGTCAATAAAGCCTCGACATACAGTGAAATTCTTGATAGTCTTAGAATTACCCCAAAATGGGTCAAAATCTTCCTAAGCACTCCAACAGGCCACCTGCCAAGTTTTGTGGCAATCCGACATGTCTAAGGTAGTGCAAACAAGGAAAAAATTTCAAAAAAATTAGCCTCGAGCACCCTGAAACGGACCTCATAATTAGAACTATATTTTCGGTGCGTTAAACAGTTATGGGACCACCGCCATTGGATCCAGCATAGTCGAAAACCCCAATGGGTCATGTTTCGGCTCAATCAGATATTCCAAGACAAAGTTATGAGTGAAACATTAAAAAAGGGGTAGGCCACATGCTATTCCCGTGCAGCCTCCCTGCATCAATCTCCATTAAAGAAGGCTGGTGTACTTTAAAGACCTGCATCTCACTAGTTCCAAGTCAGATTGCTCTCAAATTTGGTGAGCGTGTTCGCCTCATCAAGACGAGCGTTTTGATATGAGGCATGACCCGTGAAAACACTTGAGCAGGGAGAAAACCTAGAGAGAAGTTGATGATTCGTGAAGATAGTTGCAAAAGATTTAGCAGCAGTACGCCTAGCTCGCGCGGCCAAATCACGATGCTCACGTACCCGATCGATGTAAAACCAATTGCATTATGTGCGTAAGGTTCGAGGCTATCTCTGGTCCAAACCACGTATACGATGAATGATTGGATTTCATACACGGAGGCATTAAAGTTGTTATAAAGTCCGGCCGTCAGATTTTTAAATTCCAGCCAAAAACCCAAGTCGACAAAAATCTTCGTCCGGAAAAGAAATTGAACTGCAGTTGTTGCAACACGATCGTAACGACATGCTCAGTGTGATTCAATGAAAAAACCAAAGAAAAACATTAAGAAACAAGCACACTTAGATCGAAGTTTTCAAAATTCATCCAAATTTTGAGTTGGCCAAAAAACACGATCCATGGCTCAAAGATGGTATCAAATTGATTGCCATGCCGAGCCCTACAAGAAAACAATAATATTTTGGTCAAATAAGCACCAAAGCAATCCCGGATCGTCCACAGAAAATCACACAAGTTCTAGGGCAGTAGTAGGGATTGTTTTGAAATTTTACATATTGTTAGGCAAGGGCAAAATAGTCTTTTTACACCCAATTGTAGAATTTATTTTAATTCAATTAAATTGTATTTATCATCAATTTAGGTATTTTTTAGGTATCCACTCATGTTTGGGCCCAATTCTATAAGTACATGCTAAACACAATTGTTAAAGGACCTCTAGATTATTCAATACTCATCAATAAAATTTGAGAGTTTTCACGTTCAAATTGTGGGCACGTCTTGGACAGAGTGAGAGAGGAGAGAAAAGAAAAGGTCTGGTACCATTTGGTGAAGGTAATTTTCTCTCTCCTCTCATCTCTCTCTTTCTCTCTCGTCCTCTAATATATCTTTGTCTCTCCTCATCTCAATCTCTCTCTTTCTCTCTCCTCCTCTCATCTCTCATCCATCTTTCTTTCTTATTTTCTCTCTGATCTTGTTTATCTACTTTCCTTCTTTCTCTCTGTCTTCTTAACCTTCTGTCATGGACGGTGAAAGTACATCGCTTCCCATGTTCTCTCTCTCCTCTTAATCTTTTATAATAGACGGTATAAGTACATTGTCGCCCATGTTCTCTCTCTCCTCTTAATCCTCTATCATGGACAATAAAAGCATATCACTGCCCATGTTCTCTCTCTCCTCTTGATCTTCTGTCATAAACGGTGGAAGCACATCGTCGCCCATGTTTTCTCTCTCCTCTTAATTTTATGTCATGGACGGTGAAAGGTTATCGCCATCCATGTCTTCTCTCTCTTCTCTTATTCTTCTATCATGGACGGCAGAAGCTCATCGCCGTCCATGTTTTCTCTATCTTCTTGTTTCTCCCTCATGGGTGACGGAGGCTCATCGCCACCCGTGTCTTCTCTCTTCTTACCCTTCTATCATGGATGGTAGGAGCCCATCGTTGTCCATGTTCTTTCCTATCTTTTCTCTCATTGCCACCCATGTTCCCTTGCTCTCTTCTCTCTTTTTCTTCTTCATTCTTTTCCTTCTCTCTTTCCTCTTTCCCTTTTTCCTTTCTCCCTCATTGCTCATCTCGTCTTCTTCTCACATGCACGACATCAGTAGTACTGTGCATGTTTCTCTTTCTCTCTCTTCTTTCATCTCTCTCTCTCTCATTTGACCAAGAGAGGCTGACACAAACATTGTCATAGTAGTCTTGTCGTCTAGTAGTATTGTCGCTGAGCCGGTCTTAGTTACCGTGCCTACCTTATTACCACAATAAGCTAGCCATTTATGCCAAGCTGGCCGATGATCGTTCTGGTGTCTAGTAGTTTACGTTGTGTTGGTCTATTAACCGTGCCTATCTTACAACCACGCCAGAACAATCACTTGTTGATCTAGCTGCTGCGTTAGTCTCGCCACCTAGTGAAAATTCCTCTAATCTACCTCTTTCTTATTCTTTTACTTACCCTCTTACCCTTTTCTTCTTTGGATGTGTACATCCGTGTACATTCGCTTAAAGACAAGGTGGGGTCTCTTTCGGCCCACTTGTCTTGTAAAATTAACTATGTGTGTGTGATTGCAAAAACATGAATATACAGGCCCAGGGAGGCGATTTTGAACCAGTTCTAAGACTGGGGGCCTTTCTTCGTAATCTAAGAGGGCGTCCACACGAGCCAGCCTGAGTAAGTCCTGAACCAACCTTAAATTCCTCTCTCATCGATTGGTCTAGTTACCCTCGCTCCTGAGCTAGGTTTCCGAAAGAGCGATCTCAAAGTCTAGGGTTCCCCCGAAACTAGAGTCATGTGCTACCCGATCATCAAGATCTGGAGGGTGAGATCAAGGCACCTAACCAGCTTGGCAACTCCATTGGGGACTTACTACCCCTTTGTCGGATTGTTCTTATTTGGCTAGTTTCTCCTATGTTTTTTGTTTCCACACTTCACAAGGCTGTTGTGTTTCTTAACCCATTTATCCATATCAGGGATTTTTTGATCCTCACATTCATGAGCGTCCCCTGGGAACAAGCTCCTTGAACTTTGTTCCCAACTTTCTTTCTAAGCAAGGACCCAGTGTCTAGCTCCTAGGTCTTAACCTGGATAGGCGTGATCAAGGACTTAAAGGTCCCTAACCCCTGTTCTCCTTGCCCTGGTGGAACATCCACCAAGGTGCCTTGCATCGGTAGCACATCTGCTGCCACTCACATCATGCACCCTCTCACCAGCAAGTCACTTGTCGGTTGTTTTGCCAATGTGCACTAGAAGGATGCCCAGTCCCTTGTTGCAAAAGGCAAAGAAGTTGCCATTGCCTCAGTGGGTCGCCACAAGGCTATCCCCCTCATTCTTGCACCACCACTAGTCTCTACCCTTAGAGGCTCACCACATCGAGGCGAAGACCCCGAGGCTTCCACCTCTTGCACACACCATAAGGCCTGTGGGTCATCCACTAGAGCCACACCTCGAGGAAACTTTTATGTTACCTTGAGTCAATGTCATTAGGCCTCCCAAGGCCAGGTCCTGCACACGTTGTGGATGTGCATCCCACCACTCGAGGCCATCGCTGCGTCAACCTGAGTACACGAAAGGCGAGACCCTCGTCCTCCTACTCAGCACATAGTAGCGCACCTTGTAAGGGGCAGGCTTCCACCTGTTCTCTTATAAACACCTGCTCATGGTTCTCGACCCCCTAAGGTCAGACCACTTGCACGAGCCCGGGTTGACCCACCCAAGTCACCCGTGATTCTTCTTCAAGGGACGCACACGTGTCACCATCGTAGATAGCCCCTCGCTCTCAACTCAGGTGCCATCATGAGTCAACCCTTCTCCTGCCTGCCCTCCTCCTTTGGGCAAGCACCTTCAGCCTTGGTACTCAAAGTCCTTCCCCAAGAGTGCCATTTTGAACCAGCCCCGTCATCTCGATCATGTCTCTGGAACCCATAAGAGACCTTGAGGCAAAGACCTGGTAGGAGATTAAGTCCTTCATCCTCCCTGGGCCTAGGATGACCCCAGTTCTTGGCCCATACTTGTTCCTTCACCTAATGGAAAAAACTCTTTCTGGTGTAAGAAGGGCTGATCAGCCACAGTCTCGATCGCAGTTTTGGCATGAGGTCCATCAAAACTTCAAAGGTAAATGCGATAGGGGTCTGTAAACTCTGACTAGAGAGGCAACTAAGATGGTCAGAGCAACCAGCTCTGATGACCCTCTTCCCCCTTCTATCCTCTTCAGATGATAGATCCTGAAGGAGAAATCCATGAACCCTGCACTGTGGTTAGTGTTGAAGAAGATTACCCGACCACTCAGCAGCCATGGCCCCAAGACTGTCGAGAACCGATACTCACACAATGGGCATACAAGACTCGAGTCCAGTCGGGGCATGCTGATCGATCTACTGCGTATGACCATCAAGCTCGAAAGCCGTCAACTGTAGCTAAAGCTGACCTCCCAGGAGAAAATAGTCAGCGTAATGGTTACAAATAATCCTAACGACTCTCAAGAACAGTGCATGAATAAGTTTGAAGACATGGTGCGTGAAATGATGGAGAAGATTGATCGCATAGATGCCACACGACAATCGGCTAATCATGAGGTCGATTCGCATCACTTAGATGATGCACCTCCAAGGCAGCCCCTTCCCTTTGCCTCACAGGAAAATTCTGTCCCTCACCCTTTCTCATAGGCAGACATCGATGCTATGGTGACCCATAGCTTAAAGAATAGACAAATCCTAAGAATACAGGGTGCAACACCTTATCAAAATCTATACCCTTCATACACTTACGATGTGCCTTTTCCCTCAGATTATGAGAAAGGGAAGTTTCCCCTGTTTAGTGGAACCACGTCCCTGAACCAGCATATTGCTTCCAAGCAGCATGTCAAGAGACAATGGCTGATGGTAGACTCCTTCTCCGTCATTTTGTTGAAACCGTTGATGGCCCGGCTTTCTAGTGGTATGCTCGGCTTCCCTCAAAATCAGTACATACTTGGGCAGAAATGGAGAAACTATTCCACCAGCATTTTTATGAGGTCGAGAGAGAGGTTCAAACCATCGAGCTTCTCACCTTGACCCAAGATCGCGATGTGTCTGTAGATCAATTCATATCAAGGTGGAGAAATTTGGCCTCTAGCCATCCCAATCCCATGCATGAGAAGGAAGCGGTTCAAACCTGTGTGAGGAACATGCGACCTGAGATTGCTCTACATGTTGAGGCCACCAATCCGACTTCCATGTCAAAGCTGATCTCCAAGGAGGTCCACATAGAAAGTCTATCACGCCACCATGGCGGGTCATGACAACAGTCTGCAAGCTCAGGAAATAACTGGGGCAATGGTAGCTCTCGGACTAATACCTGGGGCAACCAACCAAAAGGAGTAATCAGTGCGGCCGTCACTGTAAGCAATCCAAAGAAAACTCCCTCCCAATTTTTGGATCTCTCCAAAGGGGTAAACACAGCGAAAATGCCTCAAACAGGCAAGCAACAACAGTCGTAAAACTGGGTACCCCCACCTGCGAACCTTAATCGGGATGATTATTGGACCAGAGATAGGAATAAAGTCTACCCCTTTGAGAAGGAATGGGTCCCTACACTATTCCAAATATTACTGGAACAGAACATGATCGACCGCCCAGAGATCAAGTTCCTTGATCAAGCCGGACTCAATACCCAAGCAAATTATAGTTCTTACCCAAGCAAATTATTGTTTTTACCATCAAAAGATCAACCACCCCACAGAGGACTGCTACATGTTGAAAGACATTATCGAGGCTCTAATTCAGAAGGGACAGATGAAGCTTGAACAACTAAATAAGGCATTCAGGATTGCAAAAGCCTCCCACGCAGTAATAGCCTAAGTGGAAGATAAATCGCCTGACCTCCTTCACGCTCTGTTTGTTATGATGCTTCAAGAAGGCCTCATCACACCAAAACCGGCAAGGTAGCCTCAACGCCTTGCTCAGGGAACTGACAACCATTAGTGCTCATGCCATCACATATGGGGTCACGACCTGAGCAAATGCTCCAGTTTCCATGATATAATCATGAAGAAAATATAGGGATACCAAGATTCTTATAACGTTCCAGAAAGTGATTCCTAATCCACTGTTTCACCAGTACAAGGGAACCTTCTGACACAAGTCCTGGGTGAAGATGACTCAAATCCTGCTGAACCCTCAACTTCTCAACCATGGATAGTCCATCATGGGTGGAATAGACTCAATTCCTTAAGGCGAGAAGCAGTTTGTTAAGCTATGGGTAGTTCATAAACTTAACGAGATGGATCAACCACTGCTAATGAAAACCAGGAGAAGATGAGCATCAAGGGCTGCTTGCGGGAGAAACAAGACTACTCAACCTCCAATTGAGAAAGAATTTATCAAGCCTCTTCCCCCTTTGCCGACCTTGCAAGATTTCATCCCTGACACGATCTTACTCACTTCCTTACCCCATCAAGAGGATGTATCTGAGACATCTTTTACTCGGAGTACGTCCAATGATGGTGACGACATTAAAAGCACTCCCCAACGGTCTAAGTAGGGGAAAGACCTAAAAGACTCTCTCCACATGTCCAATTTAGTGATGACGCAAAAAGCAGCTTAGATCAGTTTGATGAGGGAAACGACCTTTAAAGTACCTCACTTACTAACCCTTCTCCTTCTTTTTCTTCTGCTTCTCATCCTTCCTCTTATACGTCTCCTGCAGATACAAATTGAAATGTCCAGACTTCGAGGCCCTAGACAAAGAACTTGAAGGAAGCAATATAAGCAGGACGCAACGGAGGTGGTTGAAAAATACGCTAGCTCAAGCAGCTGGATTCTTAACAGTTGCTGACGCCTTGGCGGCTCGAGCCAAAGCAGAGCCATCTTCTTCAAGGAAGCACAAGAAGTCAAAATCACAGACATCCCCATGGTCCCCTGTGCCTGACTTTGAGCAGAGACTGAGAGAATCAAGGGGGCAGAGCTTCTATTCTCAAGAAGCTTGCCACATGGTATAAGTCTATGAAGTATCAGCCAGCACAGGATAAAAACTGTAGACACCTGTGCAAAGACCGTGTGATTCATACGAGGGCATTTCTCGTCCCACAATCACTGAATCTCAACTTTCTTGTAACCTTCAAATTAAACTCCCACAGCTGGATACGATGTCCATATTTAAAGCCGATCCTTTTGTGCCTCAGTTCGAGAAAGATGTAGAAATCATGACCTACCCTGGAGCTCTACTAGAGGCAGAGATGTCTCTGTACTTGAGGTTAATGAGAAGACCTCTGAGACCAATGATGAAGAGTTGATAGAAACTTCAAAAGAATGGGAAGAAGGCGGTCAAGCCACAACGGATGAGCTCCAGGAGATAAATCTAGGAGATGAGGCTGACCTCAGGCCCACTTTCATCTCAGCAAATATGTCATCAGAAGAGAAGGATAACTTTACCGCTTTCTTACACGCAAATCAAGATGTCTTTGCCTGGCATTACCATGAGATGTCTGGTTTAGACCCTCAAGTCGCAGTCCACCATCTTGGCATTGATCCAACCGTCAAACTTGTCAAGAAGAAATCAAGAAGGTTCAGGCCTGACTTCAAAATGCAAATAGATGTTGAGGTGACCAAACTTAAGCAAACAGGCTTCATTCGTGAAGTCAAGTGCCCAAAATGGCTGGCAAATGTTGACTTAGTCAAGAAAAAGAATGGTCCAATTAGGGTTTGCATTGACTTTCATGACCTGAATTCAACCTGTCCCAAGGATGACTTCCCATTGGCGTTCACTGAAATGCTCATTGATTCTATAGCTCACTGTCAAGTCTTCTCTTTCATGGATGGATATGGATGGCGCTAGAAGATGAGGAAGCCACCGCGTTTTCAACTCCAAATGGGGTCTTCTGCTATACAATGATGCCTTTTGGTTTGATGAATGTTGGTTCCACATATCAGAAAGCGACGACAACCATCTTCAAGGATATGATGCATAAGGAGGTTGAACGTTATGTAGACGACTTGGTGGTAAAATCAAAAGAGAAAGACACTCATATGAAAGACCTTGAAAAGGTGCTCGAGCGGTTACGCCTTCATCAGCTTAAACTGAACCCGCTGAAATGTCCTTTTGACATGCGTTCAAAAACGTTCTTCGGGTTCATCGTTAGACATCGAGGGTTAGAAGTTGAGCCAGTCAAGATCAAAGCAATTCAAGAAATGTCGTTGCCAACTACACTACGAGAGCTGCGCTCTCTTCAAGGGCAGTTGGCATATATCTACAGGTTCATCTCAAACCTCTCAGATCGTTGTAAACCCTTTACGCACATGTTAAAGAAAGATACCCAGTTCATTTGGGATGAAGCATGTCAAGCAGCCGTGAATGACATCAAGCAATAATTTCTCAACCCTTCAGTGCTCTCTACACTGGTACTGGGAAGACCTCTCATCCTATACATGACCGCTCTCGATGAGTCACTTGGGGCATTATTAGCACGGAATAATGAAAAAGGAAAAGAGACCGCGATATATTATTTCAGCCGTAAAATGCAAGGGGCCGGAAAGAATTATCCCCTATAGAGAAGATGTGCTTGGCCTTGATCTTCGCAATATAAAAACTCCTCCACTACTTGCTCGGTAATGAAGTAAAACCTATATCAAAGGCAGATCCAGTAAAGTTCCTCATGACACGTCCATGCTTGTCAGGACGTCTTGCTAAGTGGGCATTATTGCTAATGGAATTCGACATCACGTAAGTTCCACAAAAGGCCATCAAGGGCCAATCTTTGGCTGATTTTCTCTCAGCACATCTTATACTGGCAGAATCTCCTTTATCAAGTGGCCTGCTCGATGAAGAAGTATTATGTGAAGAGCTTGCCCATGCGTGGGAAATGTATTTCGACAGAGCTTTCCAATCCGACCGAGGAGGTGCCGGAGTAGTATTTATGACTCCGAAAGGAGTATTTCCTCTTTCTTTCTCTCTTACCGAAGCCGGTTCCCATAATGAGGCAGAATATCAGGCCCTTATAATTGGATTGGAGATAACCTTCGACCTAGACTTGGAGTAGCTCAAGATCTATGAAGACTCTAAGTTGGTCATTCGCCAGCTTAAAGGAATCTATGATGAAAGAAAGGACACTCTCAAGGCCTATCACGATATTGTAAAATCATATATGGCCCAGCTTGAGGATGTATCCTTGAGGCACATCCCCAGGACGCTAAACTCGCAGGCTGATGAACTCGTAAAACTCGGAGCTATAATTCAATTAGCCTCATCAGGACCCATGCCTGTCTGGGTGGCAGAGTGGAGACATATTGTAACTAAGAACCGAGGTAGATGTGGATGATGAGAGAAATCTCTTCTCCGAGTGCCCACCTTATCCATTTGAAGCACTTATATCAGCCAAAGAAGTTATTAAGACAGAATACGAAATGGCACAGATTCAAGGAGCTAAAGTTCAAACCAGGAACCAGAGTTCTTCGACCCAATATGCACAAAAGTCAAGCAGGTAGAAGATTGGAGAGAGCCCATCAGTAATTTTCTAAGATATGGTATACTCTTGGAGGATCGTGCCGAGCATAACAGTGTACGTCGAATGTCTATCAAGTATATGTTTGAATGTATTTTTCAACACCTTGGTCCCTGATAGGAAGTAGGTAAATAAAGCCTACAAAACAGTGGAAATTCCCGACAATCTCAAAATGGTCCTAGAATTGGTCATCTTCATCAGCACTGCAAAAGACTACTTGTCAAGTTTCATCTCGATTAGACATATCTAAGGCAGTGAACATAAAGAAACAATTTCAATGAAATCGGTCTCTAGCACCCTGAAATGGACCCCTTAACTAGAGCCATACTTTTAGTGCATCAAACAGTTATGAGATCATCGCCATTAGATCCGGCACGACCGAAAATCCCTATGGGTCAAGTTTCGGCTTAATCGGGTACTCCAAGACAAAGTTACTAGCGAAATAACGAAAAGGAGTAGGCTACACACTATTCCCGTGTGGCCTCACTGGATCAAAACACCTTTAAAGGTGGCTGTTTTTACAGTCACTGGCAGGGGCCTATATCTCAGTCCTTCCAAGTCGAATCGCTCCTAAATTTGGTGAGCATGTTTGTCTCATCAAGACAAGTAATCCTATATGTGGTACGCCCCGTGACGACGCCCTAGCAGAGGGAAAAAATAAATGAAAGTCGGTGATTGGTGAAGGAAGTTGTAGAAAGTTCAGCAGCAGCACACCTCATTCGAGCAGCCTGGTCACGGGGTTCGCATACCCAATCGACACAAAACCAATTGCATTATGTGTGGGAGATCCGAGGCTATTTAGGGTCCGAACCTCACTTACAATGAGGGGTTGGATTTCACACACGAAGGCATCAAAGCTGCTGTAAATTCTGGATGTCGGATTTCAAGATTCTGGTCAAAAGCTCGAGATGATAAAATCTTCATCTGGACACAAAATCAAGCTACGTTTATTGCAATGTGATCATGACGGCATGCTCAGTGTGATTCAATGAAGAATTCACAAAGAAACATCAAGGAATAAGCACACAATTGATCCGAAGTTTTTAAGATTCATCCAAAATTCAAGTCTCATGATCATGGATCAAAAACATGATCATGTCTCGAAGTGGGTATCAAAATGATCGTCATACCGAGCCCTACAAGAAAACAACAATATTTCGATCAAATAGGCATCAAAACGACCCTGGGTGAGCCACAGAAGATCACGCAACTTCTTGGGCAACAGCAGGGACTATTCTGGAATTTCACATATTGTTAGGCAGGGGAAAAACAGTCCTTTTGCATCCAATTTTAAAATTTATTTAAATTCAATTAAATTGTAAGTGTTTTCAATTCTAGGTATTTTTTTAGCGTAGACCAACCTTTTAGCCCAATTCTATATAAACAGGCAATGCCTCACTGTATAAAAAACGGATTCATTCTTTTTGGATCAATCAATAAAATTCTAAATTTTGCTTAAGCTTGTGGTTACGTCTTGGGGAGAGAGATGGGAGAGATAAGAAAGGGGCCGATACCCTTTGGGTAGGTAACTTTCTCTCTCCTCCCCTCTTTCTCTCTCTGTCCCTTTTTCTCATGTCTATTTATTTCTCTCTTCTTCTCATGTCTATCTTTATCTCTCCCATCTTTTTTTTCTCTGTCTCTTTCTCTCTCTTCTTCTCATCTCTATCACTTTCCCTCTCTTCTTCTCATCTCTATCTCTTTCTCTCCCCTCTTTCTTGTCTCTATTTATATCTCTCTCTTCTTCTCATCTATATCTCTTTCTCTCTCTTCTTCTCACGTCTATCTTCCTCCGTTCTCTTCTGTTGCAGTTGGTGAAGCCTAGAGCTAATTGGATTTCTCTCTCCTTCTCTTATGTTTCAATCTGCGAAGCTTAGCGCCGGCTGGATTCCTTCTCTCCTTCTCTTCTATTGCAGTCTGCGAAGCCTAACGCCGGTTGGATTTCTCTCTCCTTCTCTTTTATTGCAGTCGGTGAGGCCTATCATTGATTGAATTCTCTCTCCTTTTCTGTCATTGTCGGCGAAGCCTAAAACCAGCTCGATCTCTCTCTCTTGCTTCTCTTTCATCACAACTGGCGCAAGCCTAGTGCTGGCTGAGTTTCTTTATTTCTTCTCTTCTATCATAGTCAGTGAAGCCTAGCACCGACTCGATCTCTCTCTCTTGCTTCTCTTCCATCACAACCAAAGCAGGCCTAGCACCGGCTGGGTTGCTCTCTTTCTTCTCTTTTGTCACAGTCAGTTTTAGAGAGAGAAAAAGAGAGAAAAACATGGGAAAGAGGGGGAGCTAAAGCTCTTGAGTGGGAAAGAGAGAGAAAGAGGGGAGGAGAGAGAAAGTTACCTCCCACACAACTCCAACCGGTGCTCGCCTCTCACACAACTCCAACCCGACACTAGCGTCTCACACAACTCCAATAGGTGCTCGCCTCTCACACAACTCCAACCCGACACTGGCCTCTCACACAACTCCAATAGGTGCTCGCCTCTCACACAACTCCAACTAGTGCTAGCCTCTCAAACAACTCCAACCGGGGCAGTCCTCTCACACAACTCCTACCGGTGCTGGCCTCTCACTTCTACTTAGCCAGGAAACGTTTGGGTCTTAAACTCATCCCCCCCTAAAAAAAAGATTTTTTCCTCAAAATCGTGCACTTGATTATCACACAAAGGGGGGTTCGACCATGGCACATCTCTTCATACAATCCACTGAGGCATGCACACACAACCAACACACGGCTAAAAGGGTGTCCAAAAACTTAAGCATCCAAGAGAAACAAATTCTATAGGAAATACTCTAGCACAAAAACACACAATACATCATTAAGAGTCAAACACCAAATAGATTCCTCAAGAATTCATTCCATGAATCACAAATCAAGCAATACATTACACTCAAGGTATGCCAATCAAATCTCATATCGTAACTCAGACAATGCAATATGCTCAAAACATGTTAACTGTCACACATCATCGACCATGCACTACACTCAAAGCATGCCACTCACAAGTCGGACAATGGAACACTCTCAAAGCCTGACGACAGTTATACAACATTAGCCATGAAATACACTCAAAGAATGTCAATCACAAGTCGGACAATGCAATACCCTCAAAGCAAGTCGACAATTATACATCATTGACCATGCAATACACTCAAAGCATGCCAATCACAAGTTGGACCATGCAATACCCTCAAAGCATGTCGACAATTATACATCATTGGCCATGCAATACACTCAAAGAATTCCATTCACAATTTGAACAATGCAATACCCTCAAAAACTGTCGAAAATTATACATCATTGGCCATGCAATACACTCAAAGCATGCCAATAACAAGTCGGACAATGCAATACCCTCAAAGCATGTCGATAATTATACATCATTGGCCACGCAATACACTCAAAGCATGTCAATCACAATTCGAACAATGCAATAGCCTCAAAGCATGTCGACAATTATACGTCATTGGCCATGTAATACACTAAAAGCATGCCAATCACAAGTCGGACAATCAATACCCTCAACGCATGTCGATAATTATACATCATTGGCCATGCAATACACTAAAAGCATGCCAATCACAAGTCGGACAATGCAATACCCTCAAAGCATGTCGACAATTATACATCATTGGCCATGCAATACACTCAAAGCATGCCAATCACATGCCAGACCATGCAATACCCTCAAAGCAATTATACATCATTGGCCATGAAATACACTCAAAGCATGCCAATCAAAAGTCAGACAATGCAATACCCTCAAAGCATGTCGACAATTATACATCATTGGCCATGCAATACACTCAAGACATGCCTATCACAGGTCAAACATTGCAATACCGTCAAAGCATATGGATAATTATACATCATTGGCCATCCAATACACTCCAAGCATGCTAATCACATGTCAAACAACGCAATACCCTCAAAGCATGTCAATAATTATACATCATTAGCCTTGCATTATGCTCAAAACATGTCAATCACAAGTCAGACCATGCAATACTCTCAAAGCATGTCGACAATTATACATCATTGGTCATGCAATACACTCAAAGCATGTCAATCACAAGTCAGACAATGCAATACCCTCAAAGCATGTCGACAATTATACATCATTGGCCATGCAATACACTCAAAGCATGTCAATCACAAGTCGGACAAAGTAGACAATCATCCATCATTAGCCATGCAATACACCCAAAGCATGCCAAAAAATCTCATTCAACACTTATGTGACATATCAAAGTGACGCCAAAACTGAGGCGAAAAGGAATCGGATACAAACATAATTCTAGCATCTCATACAACAATCAAAGGGGCTTACCTTGGTTCTCTGGGGTAGAACCCTTCGCCACCTGATTCACAAGTGCAAATACTTGCCCTTGAGCCCTTGGTTTCGGCTCGCCTTTCATCATAGGGAAGTTTCTGATTAAGTGGCCCCGTGCTTGCCACACTTAAAACATGGCTTCTAGAAAATTTTCCCAAGCAGGTGTAGCTTCCACTTCTTTCCATGCCTGTTGGGCTGAACTCCACCAATGTTCGGCATCCTCTTCTAGCATGAAGGTACCCAGCCTCAACTTCTACTCATCTGTGCATTGTAAGACTCTACAGATCTTCTCAACTTGCATCAGCCATCTCTCGGCTTCCTCTACTCGACCATGCCCCTCAAAAGTGGGTGGCCCTAACTTCTTAAACTTCTCAATAAAACTATTATCGTATAGTCCTGGGCCGGGGGCAGTCAGGGCTGACATATTCTCCTCCATCATCTGGGTCATGGCCCCTAAGGTCTTGAAAAACTCACCGAGTGCCTCAGTATCTAGACTTACAACAAGAGCACTCCAACCACCAAACTAGCCAAAACGATTCTAGAGACACTTCTATGACTCACAAGGCCAAGAATCCTAACCTGGCTACTCTGATACCATCACTGTCATGACCTCGCTCCCTGACCCTCGTCGTCCCATACCAGGGGGCGATAGAGAGTAGGATCGCGATCACAGAGGTCGCGAACGTGACTCAGGTGGCAGTCGCTCATCGCATATGATAGGCAAAATTATAAGCAAAGCACGAAAGAAAACTAAAACTCCCAGTAGAAACATAACAAAAACAGGATAAATTAAAACCCTTCATATCCATAAATGTCCCCAAGGTCACAACTACAATATCCAAAATATTACAATTGTCCAAGGCACTACTGTCATGCTATCAATAGACATAACTTCAATAACAACAGCTGCAAGACCGGCGACAAACAAACAACTACAAAAGAACTACACAAGAACAGGGATCCACTCGTCGAGTACGGGCTTTTCGTCCACCAGACATGATCACCTCCCACAGCCCTCGACCTGCAGCAATCAATCTACAAAGGTGGAAGCAAAGGGATGAACTAAAAAGCGCATTAAGTCGATCACAATATTATGCTTCCTTGCCTATGAGTATTCTCACACAACATAGATCACGATTCTAAACCATGCTTATAAAACAGGAGACATGCATCACAATTATAGGACGATACTTTTTAGGTAAAGCAGGCACAATATAAGATATCAGAATTCACATTTGTTCAATGTTGTAATTATCATTCATATTCTCAATACAATTAATGGATATCACATGAATTAGCAGTCCAAAAAGACCTTTCCTCAAAATTATCATCATATGCATTCCTCAATATTACTCATTCCTCTATAACTGAATAATGTTCTACACTATACATACTTATCAAAAAGGAGCATACTCGTATTTCATAATAAAGCATATTTTCATCCCTTAGCACTCACATAGTCAGGTAGTGCATTACACTCCAAGGCATGTACCTTACCGGCATCAAACACACAGGCAGGCCCTGCAATACCCTCAAAGCAGGTACCTCACTAATATCAAATAGTCACATATCTCACACAATGAAATACGCGCAAAGCATGTCGAGAAGTCACATATCTCACACAATGAAATATGCTCAAAGCATGCCGAGAAGTCACACATAGCTTAACACCTCATGCACACCTCATGAGAAGTTACATGTCACAAGGAATGCGATACGCACAAGACATGCCGAGAAATTCCTGTATCACTAGAAATATCATCATGTCATAGCTGGTCGTGCAATACACTCAAAGCACGCCAATATCTCAGTATGCTGGTACCATCATTCACACAGTAGGTACCCATACACAAGACACATAAGCAACACGGTACCATCATTCACACAGTAGGTACCCATTCACATAAGTTGCATGATACCATCATTCACACAGTAGGTACCCATACGCAAGACACATAAGCAGCACGGTACCATCATTCACACAGTAGGTACCCATTCACATAAGTAGCATGATACCATCATTCACACAGTAGGTATCCATTCACATAATACATAAGAAGCACGGTACCATCATTCATACAGTAGGTATCCATACTCATAAAACATAAGCAGCATAATACCATTATTCACGCAATATGTATCTATTCACATATCACATAAGCAGCACGGTACCATCATTCACAGAGTAGGTACCCATATGCATAACACATAGGCAGCATGATACCATCATTCACACAGTAGGTACCCCTACACATAACACATAAGCAGCATGATACCATCATTCACACAGTAGGTATCCATTCACATATCACATATCACATAATCAGGATATCAGTATCTTGTCATGATAATTGAAATATCACCTTTTGGGTATGGCCCATCACATTTTAGCAGTATCACAATGATTGTACTATAGTAACAATGACATTATTTCAGTTAAGCCTTACCGCCCAATTTCTTGCCATCAAGGCAATAACATGTGCTTACCATTAGGGCCGTAATCATTAAACATTTAGAGTTTGAAGACAGTTCCAAAATCAATTTCCTCCTATCTTTCAAATCGGGGTAGTTTGAAAATAATTGAACCTTGTGTGGCCTCTCAAAAGTTCAAAAGATTTTATCTGAAATTTGCTGTGCAGTGAAGGCATTTATATGTCTTTGAAAATTACATCATAACTCACAATCAAGAAGAAATTCAAAAAAGTGATCAACATATAAATTTAAGCTTACCCATGAACCATTGAAATAGCAGTGGTTTAGAAGAAAATGGACCCCCTTTGTCTAATCAAAATCCATGGCGACAGAGGCATAAATTTTGAGTTTTATAAAAGCTGTCTATATTGACATATTATTACAATTAATCATGTAACTCTCAAATTAGGGAGAATTTTGAAAAGTGCTAAACATATGATCTTAATCTTATTCACAAATATTTTAAATGGAAGTGGTTTGGAGGAAATCGAACCTCATTTGATTGTTCAAAACTCTTGACATCAGAGATATTAGTTATGTGTTTTTACAAAAACTGTCTACGGTGAACTACAGGGATGTTTCAAAGTATAACTTTACATAAATAAAGAATCATAGCAATGTCCAAACATAAAAAAATCACAATAGACTCATGCATCTTACAAATGGCTGTGATTTCATTTCATTTGGACTCCAAAGGTCAAGCAAAGTCACCGTACAACAGAAGCAATGTTCTTGTAAATTTTCACAGTTTGATAATGGTGACGTTCATGGACATTTCATATCATATCTTCTAATCTATCAAGAATATCACTTAGATATAAACATCAAACTCAAACTAGAGTAAAAAATATTTCCAATGGAGTTGATTTGAAGCAATTCTAAGATCATTAGATAGGTAAACAGAGAGACACAAGCACCCCAATACTCCCTGGAATTCCACAATCCAGCCATAACATACCTCAAAGAACAAAGAATAACTTCTAAACTACCCAGAATAATCACATGAAACCAATTCTAGCTTAAACTAGACTCACAAAAGCATTAACTAGCAAATTTACAGGCTCGTCAGAACCCACAACAGTACATATCATATTATACAAATGAGCCTAAATTTCTGAAAAAACAGAGCACAAATACTTACATGCAAATCCTATTCTTCCATACAAATTTCTATACAATCTCATGCTTAATTTCATGCTTATTCATGACCAAGTTATTCTTCATACATGTTTAGATTCATGCTTCATACTAAAACATACAATAACATGATCTACTTACCTTGAGCTCTAAACTTGCTCAAAAACTCCTTCACAGAGCCCCCAACATAAGACTCTAAGTGTTTTAAAGAGAGAGAAAAAGAGCGAGCAAAACGTGGGAGAGAGGGGGGGGCCAAAACTCTTGAGTGGGATGAAAAGGGATCTATTTATAAAAGAGAAAAGGGCAGGAAGTGACAAGTGTCATTCATGTAAAGCTAAATGACATGCATGACGAGAGAAAGAGAACAAGCATGGAGACATAATGATTATGGGTACATCAAGCATGGGAAACAAAATGATTATGAGAGAGAAAGAAAGCTCCCTAGACTAACACGCACTCAACCACTCACGCACAGCAATATACAACTGGTGTTGTTCCATCTTTCTTCAAAGTTGGAGCTACACCTTCTCACACAACCAGTGCTACGCCTCAACATAGCCGGCACTAGCTCACATAGAAACACAGCTGACACTGGTACACTTCTCTTCCTCTTAGCTAGCACTAACCACAACTTCAGCTGGCACTGCACTTCTTAACTGGCATTGGGAAACTCAACAGGTGCTGGCCTCTCACACAACTCCAACCGGCGCAGGCCTCGCACTTCTACTCAGTCGGGAAACGTTTCGGTCATCAACAATCCCCCCATGAAAAAACGATTTTGTCCTCGAAATCGTGCACTTGATTATCACAAAAAAGAGGGTTCGACCATGGCACGTCTCTCCATATAATCCACTGAGGCATGCACTCACAACCAACTCGCGCCTAGAAGGGCACCGAATAACCTAAGCATCCAATAGAAACAAATTCTATAGGTTATACTCAAGCACACAAACAAACACCTAATACATCATTCAGAGTCAAACGCCAAAGAGATTCCTAAAAATTTCATTACAGGTTAAACACATTAAGCCATGAATCAAAAATTAGGCAATACATTACACTCAAGGCATGCCAATCAAATCTCATATCATAAGTCAGACAATGCAATACGCTCAAAACATACTGACTGTCACACATCATCGGCCATGCAATACACAGAAAGCATGCCACTCACAAATCAGATCATGCAACACTCTCAAACCATATCAACAATTATACATCATTGGCCATGCAAAACACTCAAAGCATGCCAATCACAAGTCGGACAACGCAATACCCTCAAAGCATGTCCACAATTATACGTCTTTGGCCATGCAATACACTCAAAGCATGTCAATCACAAGTCGGACCATGCAATAGCCTCATAATGTGTCGACAATTATACAACATTTGCCTTGCAATACACTCAAAGAACGCCAATCACAAATCGGACAACGCAATACCCTCAAAGCATGTCGACAATTATACGTCATTGTGGCCATGAAATACACTCAAAGCATGTCAATCACAAGTCAGACCATGCAATACCCTCAATGTGTGTCAACAATTATACATCATTGGCCATGCAATACACTCAAGGCATGCCAATCACAAATCGGACAACGCAATACTCTCAAAGCATGTCGACAATTATACATCATTGGCCATGCAATACACTCAAAGCATGCCAATCACAAGTCGGACCATGCAATACCCTCAAAGCATGTCGACAATTATACATTATTGGCCATGCAATACACTCAAAGCATGTCAATCACAAGTCGGACAATGCAATACCCAAAAAGCATGACAACAATTATACATCATTGACCATGCAATACTCTCAAAGCATGCCAATCACAAGTTGGACAATGCAACACCCTCAAAGCATGTCAACAATTATACATCGTTGGCCATGCAATACACTCAAAGCATTCCAATCACAAGTCAGACAATGCAATACCCTCAAAGCATATCGGCAATTATACATCAATGGCCATGCAATACACTCAAAGAGTGTCAATCCCAAGTCGGACAATGCAATATCCTCAAGACAATGCAATACCCTCAAAGCATGTTGACAATTATACATCATTGGTCATCCAATACACTCAAAGCATGCCAATCACAAGTCGGACAATGCACTACGCTCGAAGCATGTCAATTATACATCATTGGTCATGCAATACACTCAAAGCCTGTCAATCACAAGTTGGACAATGCAATACCTCAAAGCATGTCGACAATTATACATCATTCGCCATGCAATACCCTTAAAGCATGCTAATCTCAAGTCGGATCATGCAATGCCCTCAAATCATGTTGACAATTTTACATCATTGGCCATGCAATATACTCAAACCATACCATTCACACGTCGGACAATACAATACACTCAAAGCATGTCGACAAATATACATCATTGGCCATGCAATACAGTCAAAGCATGTCAATCACAAGTTGGACAATGCAATACCCTCAAAGCATGTCGACAATTATACATCGTTGGCCATGCAATACACTCAAAGCATGCCAAGAAATCTGATTCAGCGCTTATGTGACATATCAATTTGATGCCAAAATAGAGCAAAAAAGCAAACAGACACAAACAGAATTATAGCATCTCATACAACAATCAAAGGGGCTTACCTTAGTTCTCTGGGGTTGAACCACCCTTCACCTCCTAATTCACAATGGCAAACACTCTGACTTGAGGCCTTGGTTTAGGCTCGCCTCCCATCGCTGGGCAGTTTCTGATCAAGTGGTCTAGTTTGCCACACTTAAAACATAGCTTCCAAAAATTTTGCCAAGAAGGTATAGCCTCCACTTCTTCCCAAGCTTGCTGGACTGAATGCCACCAATGTTCGGCATTCCATTCTAGCATGAAGGTACCAAGCCTCCACTTTTGCTCATCTGTGCATTGTAAGACTCTAAAGATCTTCTCAACTTGCATTAGCCATCTCTCAGCTTTCTCTACTTTACCATGCCCCGCAAAAGTGGATGGTCCTAAGTTCTTAAAATTCTCATCAAAACTACTATCATACAGTCCTGGGCAGGAGGAAGTCGACGTCGACATATTCTCCTTCATCATCTGGGTCATGTCCCTTAAGGTCTTGAAAAACTCACCGAGGGCCTTGGTATCTAGGCCTACAACAAGAGCACTCCAGCCACCAAACTAGCCAAAACAATTCTAGAGATACTTCTATGACTCACTAAGCCAAGAGTCCTCTCCTGGCTGCACTGATACCATCACTATCACGACCCCACACCCTGACTCCCGCCCTCCCATACAGGAAGGCGAATGAGCGCGGGATCGAGATCACAGAGGTCGTGAACGTCACTTTGGTGGGAGTGGCTTAATGCATATGATAGGCAGAATCAGAAGCAAACCACGAAAGAAAACTAAAACACCCATAAGAAACATAACAAAAGCTGAATAAATAAAAACCATTCATATCCTTAAACAGTCTCCAAGGTCTCAACTATAATATCCAAAATGTGACAATCGTCCAAGGCACTGTTGTCCTGCCATCAAAATACATAACTTCACTAACAACAACTGCAAGATCGAAGACTAAAAAACACCTACACAAGAACAAGGTTCCACTCGTCGAGTGTAGGTTTTTCGTCCACCAAACACGAACATCTCCCGCCACCCTCAACCTGCAGTAGTCAATCTACAAAGGTGGAAGCAAAGGGATGAGCTAAAAACCATAGTAAGTAGATCACAACATTATCCATCCCTGCCTATGCATATTCTCACAGTACACAGATCAAGATTCTAAGCCATGCTCATAAAACCGAAGACATGAATAACAATTATGTCACAATTATAGGATGACGCTTTTCAGGTAGAGCAGGCACAATATAAGATATCGGAATTCACATTTGTTCAATGTTGTAATTATTATTCATATTCCCAGTACAGATAATGGATATCACATGAATTAGCAGTTCAGAAAGACCTTTCCTCAGGAGTATCATCATATGCATTCCTCAATATTACTCATTCATCTATAACTGAACAATGATCTACACTATAAATACTTGTCACAAAGGAGCCTACTCTTATTTCATAATAAAGAATATTTTCATCCCTTAACACTCACATAGTCAGGTAGTGCATTACACTCCAAGGCATGTACCTTACCGGGATCAAACACACAGGCAGACCCTGTAATACCCTCAAAGCAGGAACCTTACTAATATCAAACAGTCGCATATCTCACGCAATGAAATACGCTCAAAGCATGCCGAGAAGTCACACATAGCATAACATCTCATGCACACCTCGTAAGAAGTTACATGTCCCAAGCAATGCGATACGCACAAGGCATGCTGAGAAATTACCATATCACTAGAAATGTCATCATGTCTTAGCTGGTCGTGCAATACACTCAAAGCACGCCAATATCTCAGTATACTGGCACCATCATTCACACAGTAGATACCCATATACAAAACACATAAGCAGCACGGTACCATCATTCACACAGTAGGTACCCATTCACACAAGCATCATGATACACAGTAGGTATCAATTCACATAACACATAAGAAGCACGATACCATCATTCACATAGTAGGTACCCATACACATAACACATAAGTAGCATGATACCATCATTCACACAGTAGGTATCCATTCACATATCACATAAGCAGCATGGTACCATCGTTCACACCTTAGGTGCCTATGCATATTCTCACACAACACAGATCAAGATTCTAAGCCACGCTCATAAAACAGAAGACATGAGTAACAATTATGTCACAATTATAGGATGATGCATTTCTGGTAGAGCAGGCACAATATAAGATATCGGAATTCACATTTGTTCATGTTGTAATTATTATTCATATTCCCAGTACAGTTAATGGATATCACATGAATTAGCAGTTCAGAATAACCTTTCCTCAGGAGTATCATCATATGCATTCCTCAATATTACTCATTCATCTATAACTGAATAATGATCTACACTATACATACTTGTCACAAAGGAGCGTACTCTTATTTCATAATAAAGAATATTTTCATCCCTTAACACTCACATAGTCAGGTAGTGCATTACACTCCAAGGCATGTACCTTACCGGGATCAAACACACAAGCAGACCCTGTAATACCCTCAAAGCAGGAACCTTACTAATATCAAACAGTCGCATATCTCACGCAATGAAATACGCTCAAAGCATGCCGAGAAGTCACACATAGCATAACACCTCATGCACACCTCGTAAGAAGTTACATGTCCCAAGCAATGCGATACGCACAAGGCATGCCGAGAAATTACCATATCACTAGAAATGTCATCATGTCACAGCTGGTTGTGCAATACACTCAAAGCACGCCAATATCTCAGTATACTGATACCATCATTCACACAGTAGATACCCATATACAAAACACATAAGCAGCACAGTACCATCATTCACACAGTAGGTACCCATTCACACAAGTATCATGATACAAAGTAGGTATCAATTCACATAACACATAAGAAGCACGATACCATCATTCACATAGTAGGTACCCATGCACACAACACATAAGTAGCATGGTACCATCATTCACACAGTAGGTATCCATTCACATATCACATAAGCAGCATGGTACCATCATTCACACTTTAGGTGCCTATGCATATTCTCACACAACACAGATCAAGATTCTAAGCCACACTCATAAAACAGAAGACATGAGTAACAATTATGTCACAATTATAGGATGATGCTTTTCTGGTAGAGCAGGCACAATATAAGATATCAGAATTCACATTTGTTCAATGTTGTAATTATTATTCATATTCCAAGTACAGTTAATGGATATCACAAGAATTAGCAGTTCAGAAAGACCTTTCCTCAGGAGTATCATCATATGCATTCCTCAATATTACTCATTCATCTATAACTGAATAATGATCTACACTATACATACTTGTCACAAAGGAGCGTACTCTTATTTCATAATAAAGAATATTTTCATCCCTTAACACTCACATAGTCAGGTAGTGCATTACACTCCAAGGCATGTACCTTACCGGGATCAAACACATAGGCTGACCTTGTAATACCCTCAAAGCAGGAACCTTACTAATATCAAACAGTCGCATATCTCACGCAATGAAATATGCTCAAAGCATGCCGAGAAGTCACACATAGCATAACACCTCATGCACACCTCGTAAGAAGTTACATGTCCCAAGCAATGCGATACGCACAAGGCATGCCGAGAAATTACCATATCACTAGAAATGTCATCATGTCACAGCTGGTCGTGCAATACACTCAAAGCAAGCCAATATCTCAGTATACTGGTACCATCATTCACACAGTAGATACCCATATACAAAACACATAAGTAGCATAGTACCATCATTCACACAGTAGGTACCTATTCACACAAGTATCATGATACACAGTAGGTATCAATTCACATAACACATAAGAAGCACGATACCATCATTCACATAGTAGGTACCCATGCACATAACACATAAGTAGCATGATACCATCATTCACACAGTAGGTATCCATTCACATATCACATAAGCAGCATGGTACCATCATTCACACTTTAGGTGCCCATACACATAACACATAGGTAGCAAGGTCCCATCATTCACACAATAGGTACCCATACACATAACAGATAAGCAACATGATACCATCATTCCCACGTTAGGTATCCATTCACATATCACATATCACATAATGATGATATCAGTTTGTTGTCATGATAGTAGGAATATCACATTTTCGGAGTGGCACATCACATTTTAACAGTATCACAATGACAGTACTATAGTAACAATGACATTATTTCAGTTAAGTCATAACGCTCAATTTCCTGTCATCAAGGCAATGGCATGTGCTTACCATTAGGGCCGTAATCAATGAACCATTTAGAGTTTGAAGACGGTTCCCAAACCAAATTTCCTCCTATCTTTCAAATCGGGATAGGTTGAAAATAATTGGACCTGGTTTGGCCCCTCAAAATTTTAAAAGAATGAAGATATTTTATCTGAAATCTGTTGTGCAGTGAAGGTAGTGACATGTCTTTAAAATTTACTTCTTAACTCACAATCAAGAAGAAAATTCGAAAAGTAATCCACATGTGAATTTAAGCTTACCCATGAACCGTTCAAATGGCAGTGGCTTGGAAGAATAATAAAATAAGGATGGCACCTGAAGATGAAGTGGCCACTGCATTCTTAACCCCAAAAGGGGTCTTCTGTTACACAATGATGCCTTTTGGATTAAAGAATGCTGGTGCCACATATCAGAGAGAAATGACAACCATATTCAAAGACATGATACACAAAGAGGTGTAGTGTTATGTAGATGACTTGGTGATAATATCTGAAGAGAAGGATGCTTACATGAAGGACCTTGAAAAAGTATTTGAGCGACTACGTCTCCAGCAACTTAAAATGAACTCGCTAAAAAGTCCTTTTAGCGTGCATTCCGAAAAATTCTTGGGGTTCATCATCAGACATCAAGGGCTTGATGTTGAGCCGGTTAAGAACAAGGAATTCTAAGAAATGCTGTAACCCACTACACTTCGAGAACTGCGCTCTCTTCAAGGGAAACTGGCATACATTCGCAGGTTCATGTCGAACCTCTCAGGTCATTGTAAACCCTTTACATATCTGCTAAAGAAACATACCCCATTCATCTGGGATGAAGCATGTCAAGCAGCCCTTGACGACATCAAGCATTATTTGCTCAACCCTCTAATGCTCTCTACATCAGTATTAGGGAAACCCCTCATTCTGTACGTGACTGCTTTAGACGAGCCACTCAGAGCGTTGTTGGCACAAAATAATGAAGAGGGAAAGAAGACTACATTATATTACCTCAGCCGTAGGATGCAAGGAGCCTAGAGGAACTATCCCCTTATTGAGAAGATGTGTTTGGCTCTGATCTTTGTAGTACAAAAACTCCGCCATTAATTTCTTGGTCATGTATTGAAACTTATATCAAAAGCTGATCATGTAAAATTTCTAATGACATGGCCATATTTGGCAGGACGCCTTGCCAAGTGGGCATTATTGTTGATGGAGTTTGACATCACATATATCCCACAAAAGGCCATCAAGGGCCAAGCTTTGGCTGACTTTCTAGCAGCACACCCAGTGCCGGCCGAATCTCCTATATCAAGTGACCTCCCTGATGAAGAAGTATTTTGTGTCGACCTTGCTCTTGTATGGGAATTATACTTCGACGAATCCTTCCAATCAGAATGAGGAGGCGTCGGAGTAGTATTCCTGACTCCCACAAGAGGAATACTTCCACTTTCTTTCTCTCTCGCTCAAGCCGGTTCTCATAATGAAGCAGAATATTAGGCCCTTATAATCAGACTCGAGATAGCTTTCGATCTCGACTTGGAGCAGCTCAAGATCTATGATGACTCTGAGTTGGTTATCCGACTGCTCAAAGGGATTTATGATGTAATAAAAGACACCCTCAAGCCTTATCATGATACTGCAAAATTGTATATGGCCCAATTTGAAGACGTATCCATGAGTCACATCCCCAGGTAGCTAAATTCGTAGGCTGATGCAGTTGCAAAACTCGACGCTACAATTCAGTTGTCCTCATTAGGACCCACACTTGTTTGGGTGGTGGAATGGAAACACATCGAGCTGAAAACTGAAGTTGAGGCGGATGACGAGAGAAATATCTTCCTCGAGTGTCCTCCTTATCCATTTGGAGCACTTCTATCTGCCAAAGAAGTAATCAAAACTGAACAAGAAATAACACAAAGTCGAGGAGCTAAGGGTCGAAATCAAGAACCACAATTCTTTGACCCAATACACATAGAAATTGAGCAGGTCAAAGATTGGAAAGACCCCATTACTAGTTTCCTAAAATTTGGCAGGCTCCCGGAAGATCGTATCGAACAGTATACATCGAATGTTCACCAAGTATACCCTCCTCAAAGGTTGTGTTCTCTTTAAACGTTCATTTGAAGGCATTCTTCTGAGATGTGTCGACATCTAAGAGGCAAATAAGGTGTTAGAAGAAGTCCACTCAGGCATTTGTGGGCTGCACCAGTCCAGTCCTAAGCTCTATGAACGAATACGTAGGTTGGAATACTATTGGCCTTCTATGATCGCCGATTCCTTAAGCTACACTAAAAAGTGTCAGGTATGCCAAATACACTCCAACTTGGTTCACCAGCCTCCATATCCCTTACACCTTATAGTTGCGTCATGGCCCTTCTTACAATAGGGTATGGATATAGTAAGGCCCATTGACCCCCCTTCCACAATGGGCCATGTTTTCATCTTAGCTGCAACAGATTATTTCTCTAAGTGAGCTGAATCGGTCCCCTTTAAGAAAGTTCTTGGGATAGCAGTGGCCTACTTTGTTTGACATCATATCATATACCGCTTCAGAGTGTCTGACTGGATCATATCTGACAATGGCCCTCAATTTAAGAGTCATTACATTGATCACCTAGTTAACTAGTTTGGTTTCGAATGGAGGTACTCGACTATGTACCACCCTCGGGCGAATGTAGCTAAGGCTTTCAATAAGACTCTATGCAATGTTCTAAGAAAGTCAGTATAAAAACTGGGAAGAATTGACATGAGAAGCTTCTCGAAGCACTGCGGGCTTATCGCACTATTATACGAAATGCTATCGATTCAACTCCTTATTCTCTGGTCTATGGGGGTGAAGCAGTTTTACCTCTCAAAATACAAATCCCTTCATTGCAAGTTGCTATTCACCTGGGAATAACCAAAGATGAGAGAATCAAGCTCCAGTATCAAGAATTGAATGCACTCAATGGAAAGAGGCTAGAGGCTCAGTAGAACCTTGAACTCAACCAAGGGAGAATGAAGAGGGCTTTTGACAAGTCTGTCAAAATCTACTCATTCACCCATGGTGATTTAGTCTTAGCCATCAAGAGGCCTATTGTTATGCATGGCTAGCGTAAAGGGAATTTTGAGCCTAAGTGGAAAGGTCCCTTTATAGCCAAAAAGGTCTCGCCCAACGGGGCCTACATATTAGCACATCCTGGTGGAGAAGAGGCAATGCCCCCTATTAACGGGCGATACTTAAAGAAGTACTATCTGTGATGCGTATTCAAAAGAAAAGGACTCAACGCGAAAACAAGCAAGATAGTCCAAAAAAAGTGCTAACTTTTTTCTTTTATACTGCAGTAAAAATGAGTTACAAGTCTCTTGCATCTGAGGATAAGAGGACTGTTACAAACCAAAACTTGTGTTTTTTCTCTTGCATATGAGAGTAAGAGAATGGTTACAGGCAAAAACAAATGCCTGTTTCATGAAGAAGAAGAAAACCCACAAAAGGAAGGACCTCCTCATGAAGAAGATGCGAAACCACTTGTAGAGTTAGTTTTAATTCATTTGATGAGTAAGAGGATGGTAACAGGCCAAAATACAAAGCAGAGCCACTCCAAGAACTTAGTCTCAGTCCATCCGACGTGTATGTCAAACATACAAGCCAGATACCTCAACTGACGTGTATGTCAAACGTACGACGTAGGATCCATTTGACGTTCATATCAAACATATAAGAGGGGCTGCCTTAGCAAGGAGCTGACCTATTATGGAAAGCATGCCCTGTTCACAATGGATGCCCTTCCACAGAACAACATGGACCTCACTATTATTTTGGAGAATTTGGCTTCTAACACGTACCACAAGCCACGCCCCATCCTTCGCCACGTTGTACTGACTCATGGACATCATCATAGGTAGCTCATCGTCAAACGTCGTGAACCCCGCATGTGACTTATTGACACCTGCAAGCGTTAGTTTTTGCATCATGATAAGCCACACGTGATGATCAGCATCGATTGAAGTCAGCGCCGGATTGGTCCTCCAGAGGCCAGCACCGGTTGCGTGTCCAACTCCTAGCGTCAACTGTTTTGCTTGAGGATCGGCAACGGTTGTATCAGCACTCCAAATCATTAGCGTCGGTTACCGTAGCACCAATTGGACTTCTGTTAGCACTGGCCCTGTCATGACTGTCTGCCTCCTGAGACTCCTCGTTTTTGCACCTCCTTAAATGGTCACAGGATTTTCATGGACCACGGTTCACCTCTAGTAACCCTACGTGTTCCTCACGACGGTTCACCTCCAGCAACTATACGCCTTCCCCACGACAGTTCACCTCCTGTAGCCATACTACCCACCTCCTACGACCATTCGTCTTCCATCAGTATTGCTCTCACACGGCCTCATAGGAGAACTTTCCTGCCTGTCTCTTTGGCCTAGAATTCACCAGAACCTCGCCATGAAACCTTTGTGACACCACTAACACTGTCGAAAAGTGGAGATAACCCCAATAAAACTCTTGAAAGTGCTCGGAAACCTCTACGACACCATGAAAGTGTTGGAAAGCTTCCACAATCGCCACCCTTAAAAAACCCCGGAAAGCCCTCAAGACGTGCGAAAATACTCGCTGATGTGTTTCCTCCTTCTTCCCTAAAGAAAACCGATAGCCGGAGCCTCCTCTGCTTCCCTGAAAGCTCTCCTTTCCCTGCTACTTTCTCCGTAAACTCACTGAATCCTTGAGGAAATTTGTTCAACGAATGTCTTCTCTGCAGGACCCTTGATAGGAAGCCTGCTGCTTGCCGAAGAACCTTCCTTGCAGAGACTGTTGCTTAAGTCCCACTACTCACCAAAAACTACAAACAAGCGCTCTCTCTTAACAGTTAAAGAAAACTTGTGCTTAAGTTTTTTTTTACCTTTGGTGAAAATAAGGGAAAATGGGATTTTACCCCCTTCTATAGCTACACTACCCTTGAATGCCCCTCACAAATTGGGAAGTCCAGTTGCGTCCAAGGGAAGCCAAGTGACAACAAGTTGAGTCAGGCTTTACACTAGGCCTGAGGTAACTCTCATCAAAACAACCCTAGCGTCAGTTGACTTAGCGCCGAGCGTGTTTCCAAATCCATCCCCAGCATCAGTTAACGCAGCATCAAGAAATTTTGAAACGACTCTAGCGCCCGTTGACTTAGTGCTGGGTGTGTTTTCAAATACAACCTTGGAGCCGGGTGTGTCTCCGAAACGACCCTAGCACCGGTTAACTCAGCGTCAGTTGACTTCAGATAATATCATTGCTCATTCACAACACCAGTTGAATAATGCTGGTTGTGTTAGAACTCAGTGCCGATTGTGTCATGAGAACTTAGCACCGATTGAAAATTCAGAATAAACCATCAGCACTATACATGGCGCCGGCCGTATTTTTAGCAGTGTATGCCCTACCACTATCCCTAGTCGATTTGCACCGAGGTCATTGCACCTAAACTATGACCTCCCCAATGGAGTCATGAGTTGTCCCTCATCCACCACTAGGAGTCACATCCATACTGCGGCCCATCATCCTCAATGAAGTTAGGGTCATTCTCACCTCTAGAACCCAGTGGGTCAGCTTCACACTAAGCTACTTTATCCCAGGGAGTCGGGTTACTGGTCATAAAGTCTCATCTTTCACCCCAGAGAATACCTTACCCCCTTAAAAACCACAGCAAGGTCCACTTCTGCTAGTCATCTTTCATCAGGTCACCATTTCAACTAAGCCCTAAGTTTGTGATCCCCAGGGAGTTAGATTACCATCCGCATGCCTATTCCCCATGGAGCTCCACCTACATGAAAATCCACACAGTAGTTCGTAGTGCATGACCCTAAACTGCACAGCCCTAGTCTAGACACATGACCCTAAACTCCGCGGTCCAAACTATACGACCTTAAACTGTAACAGTGGTCTAGTTGCATGACCTTAAACTGCATGGTCCTAAGTTGTATGACTTTAAACTGCATAATTATGGTCTTAGCTGTGCAACCTTAAACTACATAACCACGATCCGAACTATATGATCTTAACTGTAGCAGAGGTCTAGTTACACGACCCTAAACTGCATGGTCCAAACTATATGACCTTGAACCATAGTCTACGTCCCGGTGCACAATGTTAAACTGCACAACACCATGGTCCAAACTATATGACTTTAAACTGTAGCAGAGGTCAAGTTGCACGACCTTAAACTGCATGGTCCTAGTTGTATGACTTTAAAACTGCATAACCACTGTCTAACTATATGACCTTAAATCATAGTGCACGCCATGGTGGCATGATGATAAACTGCTTTGCCCAGGTTAAGGAGGCATGACAACAAACTTGCCCCCACATGCGTGCACACGCCTTACGTGCACTTTCACACATGTCGTTCCTAACTTACCTGTTAGTGTGTTCACATCACCTTCATTACCTCCCCATGAGTTCATCACCCTATATCACTCCCCAGTGAGTCTCGCCCATGCTTATAAAACAGTGAACCATCCCGTCATCCATACTCATTGTAAGTTAGTGGGTCACCATCGTCCACTCACCTTTCATACATCACCCATCGCTCATGGGTAGCCTCAATCCATCTCCCCATGTGAGCCAAACCACCACCATACTCACTCCATGGCCTTCATAGACTGTCATCCATCGCCATTACGATCCAGCTATATGACCTTAAACCATAGCGCACATTCAGGCCACATGACGGTAAACTATTTTGCACGGGTCTCGAAGGCATGACCTTAAACATGCCCTCATAAAAAATAAAAAAGAAAGAAAGAAATAATGGGCATGGTGTATACCTAAACAAGGGAACACTATGAGTAAAAATGACGGACTGGCATGGTCACAAAAACATGAGTAAAAGAGTTCCATGAATAAAAACTGGGCACGGTGAAAACCCGAAAGGGAATCGTGAGCAAAAATGGACAAAAGATATGGCCAAAAGGTCATGGGTAAAAGAGCTCCAAAGTAAAAAAAATAAATAAATAAGTTGGTGAAAACCGTCTCTGTGGCGCCTCTTCCCTAGTTCAAGCAAAAATCTACAAAGGACGCTTGGACCAATTAACAGGTTGATGTAACATTTGCTTCCATAGGTGACTTTAGTCAGCACTCCCTTGATCGTCGAGACGTCCAACAGGGTGTAGATGTTAAAATCATCCCTAGACGTCCTTCCTCAGTCTTGGGAGAATAGGTAGCCCTGTTGACGTCCCTCTTTAGTCTTGGGTGAACAGGTAGCCTAGTCAACATCCTTCTTCAGTCCTGGGTGAATTAGTAGCCCAGTCGATGTCTTTCTTCAGTCCTAGGTGAAGAGGTAGCCTAGTCGACATCCTCCTTCAGTCTGGGTGATTAGGTAACCCAGTCGATATCCTTCTTCAGTCCTGGGTGAATAGGTAGCCCAATCGACGTCCTTCTCCAATCCTCGATGAACAGGTAGCCCAATCGACATCCTTCTTTAGTCCTAGGTGAACAATTAGCCCAGTCAACATCCTTCTTCAAGCCTGGGTGACAACGTAGCCATGTCATTATCCTTCTTCAAGGACCTTCTCCCCATGCATGGAGTATGCATGCCTTCTTCTTCTCTTATAAACCTCCTCGTCATGAATGAAGTATGCATGCCTTCTCCTTCTCTTATAGACCTCCTTCCCATGCATCGAGTATGCATGCCTTCTCCTTCTCTTATAGACCTCCTCCCCATGCATGGAGTATGCATGCCTTCTCCTTATCTTATAGACCTCCTCCCCATGCATTAAATGTGCATGCCTTCTCCTTCTCTTATGGACCTTCTCCTTCTCTTATGGACCTTCTCCCCATGCATGAAATGGGTATGCCCTCTCCTTCTTCTATAGACCCTTCTCTCCATGAGGCTAGGTGATAAAATAGCCTAATCATCATCCTTTCAAGGAAAAAACCAACAAAGCCAGGGTGGAACCTGCCAGAGACTTAAGCTCGCCTAACCGGCATGACCAGACCTTTAGGATCGGCTAATAGAACCTGCCCCTGACTAGAGTCAGTAGACAAGACCAATAGTGAAACTCTGATTGTCAAAAGCAAACCTGGTGTAGCGGTAAACAAACGCCGCCAAACAAAGTCTCTACTAAAGTCTCCACAGACGAACCAACGAACAATGCATCCCTACATCTAAGCAGCCTAGTTACCCCATTACGTTAACCTCCTCGGTGTTCACGTGGTCCTATAGCTAGGAAGGAAAAAGCTAAAGCCAAAGTCAAAGAAAATTTTCTGAATGATTATCCTTCTCACTTCTCTTGAAGAACAACATTAGGCGGGGCAACCTGTTTGAACATATTTTTCATCATCATGGTCCCTGGTAGGAAACACCATTAAAGGTCGCTGTTTTGACAGTCACTTTTGGTGCCCGTAACTCACTCAATTCAAATTGGATCGCTCTAAATTTGGTGAGCGTATTCATCTCATCAAGATGAACAATTCAATATGTGGCACGCCTGAGCAAGGAGAAAAGCTAGAGAGAAGTTGCCAATCCATGAAGAAGTTGCAAAAAATTTAGCAACAACATGCCTCTCTCGATGATTCAAATCACGATGCTCACAAAATGGATCGACACAAAACCATTTCCATTGTGTGCGTAAGATTCAGGGCCATCATTAAACTGAACCACGTACATGATGGATGGTCAGATTTCATGCACCAAGCCGAGGAAGTTACTGAAATTCTGGACAAAACTCAAAAGTTGTGAAATCTTCATTCGAGTTCCAAATCACGTTTCGATTGTTTCCACGAGATGGTGATGACATGCTTAGTACGTAACGATGAAAAAATCATAGAAAAACATTAAAGAAAGATAGCACTATCGATCCGAAGTTTCCAATATTCAAATAAATTTCAAGTCTCGCGATCATGACTCAAAAACATGATTCATGGCTCGAAGTTGGTACTAAAATAATCGCCATGTCAAGCCCTACAAGAAAACAATAATCTTTCGATCAAACAGGCATCAGAACAACCCCAGGTCAACCACG
Source organism: Amborella trichopoda (assembly GCF_000471905.2). Next base: position 5,219,510 of record NW_006499973.1, on the reverse strand, counting down.
AAAGATCACGTAAGTTCTCGAGCAGCCACATGGACTGTTCTGAAATTCCACAGATTATTGGCATGAGAAAAATAGTCCTTTTGCACCCATTTTTAGAATTTATTTTAATTCAATTAAATCTTAATTTTTAGAAATTAGGCCTAATTTTTATTAATCCACCCATGTTTGGGCACAACTCTTTATAAACAGGCACTGCCTCATTGTAAAAAAAAAAAGACCCCCCACCACCTCTCGGTCTTGAGTGGATTCTTTGAAGTTCAATAAAATTTTGATCCTTTGCTTGAGCCTGTGAGTACGTCTCAGAGGGAGAGAGGAAAAGGGATGGTACCCTTCAAGCAAGCAACTTTCTCTCTCATCTCCTTTCTCTTCCCTCTCTTTCTCTCTCCTCTCTCTCTCTCTCTCTCTCTCTCTCTCTCTCTCTCTCTCTCTCTCTCTCTCTCTCTCTCTCTCTCTCTCTCTCTCTCT
>NW_006499973.1:5178952-5217491 GCF_000471905.2 Amborella trichopoda | reverse complement strand
CTCTCTCTCTCTCTCTCTCTCTCTCTCTCTCTCTCTCTCTCTCTCTCTCTCTCTCTCTCTCTCTCTCTCTCTCTCTCTCTCTCTCTTCTCTCTCTCTTCTCTCTTCTCTCTCTTCTCTTTATTTCTCTCTCTTCTCTCTTTCTCTCTCCTCTCTTCTCTCTCCTCTCTCTCTTTTCTCTTTTCTCTTTCTTTCTCTCTCTTTCCTTTTCTCTCTTTCTCTCCCTTCTTTCTCTCTTCACTCTATCTCTCTCTTTTTCTCCCTCTTCTTCTATCAGTGGGTGAGACCTAGCATCGGTTGGTTTTCTCTCTATTCCTCTGTCAATCTGCGAGACCTAGCGGCGGTTGATCTTCTCCCTCTTCATCTACCAGTCGATGAGACCTAGCGTCGGATGGTCTTCTCTCTCTTCTTCTATCAACTGGAGAGACCTAACATCGATTGGCTTTCTCTCTCTTCTTTTGTCAACTGATGAGACCTAGCGTCGGTTGACCTTCTCTTTCTTCATATGTCAACTGGTGAAACCTAGCGTCGATTGGCTTTCTCTCTTTTCTTTTATCAATAGGTGAGACCTAGTGCTGATTGGCTCTACACCAGTTGGTTCTTTTCCTCTCTCTCCCATCTTCTGATACAGTCGACAATGTCTTGCATCGATTGCATATTTTCTCCCTTCTTATCCGTCCTTTCTTCCTTCTTCTCTCTCTTTCTGATTGTTACCTTCTTCTTTTTAACCCCTACTCTGCCACTCTTTTGTTCGACTAAAAGGGATGGAGGTTAGCCTCTCATGGTATTCATGTCGTCTAGCCGTAATGTTGTTGTGCCAAGAACACTTGGCCCGCTTTACTACCATGACAGGCCTACCATCATTTCTAACTAATCGATATCGGTGATAATGTTTAGTAGTGATCTCATGAGCCAGTCTTAGTTATCAAGCCAATTTTGCTACCACGTTAAGCCAAATATCCATTAGCTTAGTAATTGCTCTGATCATCTCGCTTGGTCGAATTCTTCTCTTCCCCTGTCTTTCTTTCTTCTTCTTGAATGCGCATGCTTATGTACGCTCATCAGAGAAGAAAAGGGTGAGGTCTGACCCCACCAGTCCCATAACCTTTGTGATATATGTTTGTGATTGCAGTAAAGCAGAAAATAAGAAGAATACAAGCCAAGAAGGTGATTCCAAACCAGTTTTATTACTGGAGGGCTTTCTTCGTGATCTAAGAGGGCACCCAGGCGAGTCAGCCCGAGTAAGTCCTGAACCCAACTTTTAAATTCCTCTCTCACTGGTTGGTAACACCTGCCCCCATTTTCGAATGAGGTTCCCAAGAGTGTGATCTCACGAACATCCCGGGTCTTCCCTGAAACCCGAGACGCAAGCTGCCCGATCCCCAAAGGATATGGAGGGCAAGATCGAGCACCTAACCAGCTTCCTCCCAAACTTTGGAACTCTCTAGAGGGGTAAGCACGACAAAGGTAACACCCCAAGCTAGCATGTAACAACAGTCGTAAAATCGAGTACCCCCACCAGCCAACCTTGATCGGGTGATTATTTCACCAGGCATAGGAACAAGGTCTATCCCTTTGAGAAGGAATGGGTCTTTGCACTGTTCCGGTTATAATTGGAACAAAATATGATCCAGCTTCCAGAAGCCAAGTTCCCCAAGCAACCTGGCCTTGACACTCAACTAATTATTATGCCTACCATCAAAGGATCATTCATCTTACAGATGACTGCTACACACTGAAACATATTATTGAGCCCCTGATTCGTAAGAGTCAGATAAATCTTGAAGACTTAAAGAAGGCTTTTGGGGTAGTCGAGGCCTCCCATGCCGTACGTATCCATTCACTAGGAAGAAAAAATGTTTGGTATCCTTTACAACTTCTTCATTATAATGCTTCAGGAAGGCATAATCACACTAAAGCAGGCAAGGCAACCCCATCGCCTTGCTAAGGGGACTGAAGATCGTTGGCGCCCATACCATCAGATAAGAGGCCATTACTTATGGGAATGCACAAGTTTTCATGACAAATTCGTAAAGAAAATGTCAGAATGTCAGGAATTTTATAACCTCCCAGTAAGTGATCCCCAAGTCATTCCTCTATCGAGGCAAGAAGATCTCAAAAAGCAGGACCTTCCTATCAATGACTCGGACTCCGTCAAACCCTCGACTTCCATGCCATGGATAGTCTACAATGGCCGAAGCAGACTCAAGTCCTTAAGGCAAGAAGCAGTTCGCCAAGCTAGAGCTGTTCGCCAGCCCAGTGATACGAATCAAACATCACCTCATAAAACTAGAAAGAGATGGGCACTAAGGGCTACTCACCGAAGAAACAAGACCGCTCAACTCACAATCAAGCAGGAAATTCTCAGTCCCCTTCCTCCACTATCAACTTTACTGAACTGCATCCCTGACACGATCCTTCTTCCTTCTTCATCCTGTAAGAAGATGTTCTCGCTCCATCTCCCACTCAGCACATGTCCAATGAGTGTGACGACGTTAAAAGACCTCCCAAACTGTCAAAGCAACAGAAATACCTAAAAGACCCCCTGCACCCGTCCAACCTTGATGATGACGTAAAACGCTGCCCAGATCAGTCTGATGAGGGGAAAGACCTTAAGAGTCCCCCACCTTGTAACCCTTCTCTTGCTTCTCATTCTCCCTCTTCTATGTCCCCTACAGGTACAACCTTGATATGCCCAAACTTCGAGGCTCTCGACTAAGAATTAGAAGGAATCAATATAAGAAGGACGCAGCAAAAACGATTGAGAAAGACCTTGGAACAAGCAACAGAATTCCTAATAATTGCTAATGACCTGGCAGCTAAAACCAATGCAGAGCCACCTTCTTCAAATAAGCATAAGAAGTCGAAGCCAAAGAAACCCAAGTGGCCCCCTGAGCCTAACTTCAAGCAAAGATTAGAGAATCAAAAGGGCGAAACTTCTATTCTAAGGAAGCTTCCCATATGATACAAGTCTGTGAAGAACTAGCATGCTCGGACCAAACACTCCAGGCATCCATACAATTATCGTGTGATTCGTATGAAGATACTCTTCGCATCACCATCACTCAACCTCAATTTCCTCCTAACTATCCTGACAAGCTTCTCCAACCTGATGTGTTTTCTACGCAGGAAGGATGACCAACCCTGGAGCCCTATTGGAGGCAGACATGTCAGGGTCATGGGTTTTCGCACATGAAGTTGGTGAAAAGGCCTCTGAGAATAACGAGAAAGTGTTTCAAGAAGCCCCGGAAGAATCGGAAGAAGGTGGTCAGGCTACAACTGACAAACTTGAAGAAATAAATCTTGTAGATGAAGCTCATCCTGTACCCACTTTCATTTCAGCAAATATGTCTCTAGAAAAGAGAGAGTGGATTTCACTACCTTCTTCAGAACAAACTGGGAGGTCTTCGGTTGGCACTACCATGAGATGCCCGGTTTAGACCCTCAAGTTGTTCTTCATCTTCTCGGCATTGATCCAACTGTAAAACCTATCAAAAAGAAATAATAAGGTTTAGGCCTGACCTTGAAATGTAGATAGACATCGAGATAACCATACTCAGACAGCCAAGTTTAATCTATGAAGTTAAGTAATCGAAATGACTAGCAAATGTCGTTCCGGTCAAGAAGAAGAATGGTCAAATCAGGGTGTGTATTGACTTTCACGATTGAATACCGCCTATCCAAAGGATAACTTCTCGTTGCCATTCACCAAGATGCTCATCGACTCTACAGCTCATTGTCAAATCTTTTCCTTCATGGACGGATACTCTGGGTATAATCAGATAAGGATGGGGCCCGAAGATGAAGAGACCACTGCATTCTTAACTCCAAAAGGGGTCTTCTGTTACACAATGATGTCTTTTGAATTAAAGAATGCTGGTGCCACATACCAGAGAGCAATGACGACTATTTTTAAAGACATGATGCACACAGAGTTGGAGTGTTATGTAGATGACTTGGTGGTAAAATCCGAAGGGAAGGATGCTCACATGAGAGACCTCGAAAAGGTATTTAAGCATTTGTGTCTTCATCAACTTAAACTGAACCCGCTAAAATGCGCTTTTGGCATGCTCTTCAAAAAATTCTTGGGGTTCATCGTCAGACATCGAGGGCTTAAAGTTGAGCCAGTCAAGATCAATGCAATCTTAGAAATGACATCACCGACTACACTTTGAGAACTGCGCTCCCTCCAAGGCCAACAAGCGTACATTTGCATGTTCATCTCGAACCTCTCAGGTCGCTGTAAACCTTTTACACAACTGCTAAAGAAAGATACCCCATTCATCTAAGATGAAGCATGTCAGGCAGCCCTTGATGACATCAAGCATTATATACTCAACCATCCAATACTCTCTACACTAGTATTGGGAAACCCCTCATTCTATACATGAGTGCTTTAGGCGAGTCACTCAGAGCCATGTTGGCACAAAACAATAAAGGTGGAAAGAGACTGCATTATATTACCTCAGCTGTAGGATGCAAGGGACCGAGAAGAATTATCCCCCTATTGAGAAGATGTGCTTGGCCCTGATCTTCGCAGTACAAAAACTCCGCCATTACATGCTTGGTCATGAAGTTAAACTTATATCAAAAGCTGATCCTGTAAAGTTCTCATGACGTGCCCATGTTGTCGGGACGCCTTGCTAAGTGGGCATTATTGCTGATGGAGTTTGACATTACATATATCCCACAGAAGGCATCAAGGGCAAAACCTTGGCTGACTTTCTCGCAGCACACCCCATACCGATAGAATCTCTTCTATCAAGCAACCTCCCTGTATTCTGTGCTGACCTTGTTCATGTGTGGGAATTGTACTTCAACGGAGCATTCCAATCATATCGAGGAGGCGTCGGAGTAATATTCCTGACTCTGAGAGAAGGAATATTGCCACTTTCTTTCCCTCTCGCTCACGTCGGTTCTCATAATGAGGCATAATATCAGGCCCTTATAATCGGACTAAAGATAGCCTTCGACCTAGACTTGGAGTAGCTCAAGATATATGGCGACTCTAAGTTGGTTATCCGACAGCTCAAAGGGATCTATGATGTGAAAAAAGACACTCTCAAGCCTTATCATAATATTGCAAAATCATATATGGCCCAGTTTGAGAACGTATCCCTGAGTCACATCCCCAGGAGGCTAAACTTACAGGCTGATTCACTTGCGAAACTCGGCGCTACAATTCAGTTGTCCTCATCATGACCCAGACTTGTTTGGGTGGCAGAATAGAGACACATCAAACTAAGAACCGAGGTCTATGCAGATGACAAGAGAAATATCTTCCTCGAGTGCCCGCCTTATCCATTTGGAGCGTTTCTGTCAGCCAAAGAAGTAATCAAGACTGAACAAGGAATAACACAGAGTCTAGGAGCTAAGGGTTGAAATCAAGAAACAAAATTCTTTCACCCAATATACGCAAAAATGAGCAAGTAGAAGATTGGAGAGATCCCATCACTAGTTTCCTAAAACATGGCAGGCTCCCTGAAGATCGTGTCGAACGCAATAGCATATGTCGAATGTCTACCAAGTATACCCTCCTTGAAGGAGATTCTCTCTTCAAACGGTCGTTTGACGCCATTCTTCTTAGATGCGTCGATACCCAAGAAGTAAATAAGGTTTTAGAAGAAGTCCACGCAGGAATTTGTGGACTACACCAGTTTAGTCTTCAGGTCTATGAATGAATGCGTAGGTTGGGATACTATTGGCCTTCCATGAACTCGATTCCTTAAGCTACACTAAAAAGTGGCAAGTATGCCAAATACACTCCAGCTTGGTTCACCAGCCTCCAAAGCCCTTACAACCTGTGGTTGCATCATGGCCATTCTCACAGTGGGGTATGGACATCGTAGGGACTATTGGCCCTCCTTCCGCAATGGGCCATGTTTTTTATCCTAGCTGCAACAGATTATTTCTCTAAGTGGTCTGAAGCGGTCCCCCTTAAGCATGTTTCTGGGACAGCGGTGGCCTACTTCGTTTGACATCATATCCTATATCGCTTCGGAGTGCCCGACCGAATTATATTTGACAACGGTCCTCAATTTAAGAGTCATCACAACGATCGCTTAGTTAACCAGTTCGATTTCGAATGGAGGTACTCGACTATGTACCAACCTCAAGAGAATGGATTAGCTGAGGCTTTCAATAAGACTCTGTGCAATGTTTTAAGAAAGTCAGTATAAAAAAGAAGGAAGAACTGCCATGAGAAGTTTCCCGAAGCACTATGGGCTTGTCGTACTACGACGCAAAATGCTACTAATTCCATTCCTTATTCTCTGGTCTATGGGGGTGAAGTAGTTTTACCTCTCGAAATATAAATGCCTTCACTGCGAGTCACTATTCACCAAGGAATAACCGAAGATGAGAGAGTCAAGCTCCGGTATCAAGAATTGGATGCACTCGATGGAACGAGGCTAGAGGTTCAGCATAACCTTGAACTCAACCAAGGGAGAATGAAGAGGGATTTTGACAAGTCTGTCAAGATCCACTCATTCACCTGTGGCAATATGGTCTTAGATGTTAAGAGCCTTATTGTTATGCATGGCCAGTGTAAAGGGAAGTTTGAGCCTAATTGGGAAGGTGCCTTTATAAGAAAAAAGGTCTCGCCCAACGGAGCCTATATACTGGCACATCCTGAAGGAGGGGAAGCAATGCCCCCTATCAATAGACAATACTTAAGGAAGTACTACCCATAATTCATATTCAAGAAAAAGAGACTCGACACGAAAATAAGCAAGACAGTCGAAACAAATTCTAATTATTGTTATTGCAATAAAAATGAGTTACGAGTTACAAGCTAAAGAAGCCCATTACTAGGGAGGTTACAAGTCTTACTCGAGGATAAGAGGACGGTTACGAACCAAAATTTGTAGTTTCATTCTTTCATCCAAGGATAAGAGGATGGTTACGGGCCCAAAGAAAAGTCCTCCTCATGAAGAAGAAACGAAACCACTTGGAGAGTTAGCTTCAATTCAACTGATGAGTCAGAGGATGGTTACAGGCCAGAAGACAAAGCGAAGGCACTCTAAGAAGTGAGCTTTAGTCCATCCGATGTGTATATCAAACATACAAGTCAAATATCTAACCTGACCTGTACATCAAACATGTAATGTAGGATTCATTCGATGTGTGTATCAAACATACAATGCGAGCTATGGCAAGGAACTTTCCTATGATGGAAAGAATACCCTCTTCACAATGGATGCCCTTCCAAAAAAACAACATGGACCTCACTATTGTGCTGGAGGATTTGGCTTCCAACAGGTACTGCAAGCCATGCCTTACCATCACTCACCACTTTTTTCTGACACATGAATATCGTCGTGCATAGCTCATCACTGAACATCGCAAATCTCACTCGTGACTTACTGCCACATGCGTAAATTACTCTCTGCATCATGACAGGCCACACTACTAATGAGAACCGTCTGAAGTCAGCGCCGGTTGTGTATTCCAAAGGCTAACGTCGGCTGAACTCCTAGCACCAGTTTCCTTTCTTGAGGATCAATGTCGGTTGTCTTAACGCCGGTTAGACTTCTAAAACCATCAGCGTCAATTGCATGCTAATGGCTAACGCTAGCTGAGTCTGACGACACTCAGCACAGGTTGAGCTTATTGATGCCCAGCGTCGGTTGCGTGCCAATGGCTAGCGCTGGTTGACTCTGTCAACACTCGGCACTAGTTGAGATTGTCAAGGGCCAGCGCTGGTTGTATCCACCAAAGGCCAACACCAGCTGTGATTGGATCTCTCATATGTGCCACGCCTCGAACTCAACTGTGCTGACTGACGACCATCACCATGTCTTTCACAACTGCATGATTTCCAAGGACGACCATTCACCTCCCACGACTATACATCTTCCACGCAAATATTTTGTCCATTCGGTTTCTTGTCAAAACTTCTTCTACACGGCTAGAAGAAAGACTTCCCTAGCTTGTGTTTATGGCTGGGAAGTCACCAAAACCTCTGCAAAATCAATACAACACTGGAAAAATTCACTCAGAGATTTTTCCTCCGCCGTGTTTTTTGGCTGGGAAGTCACCAAAACCTCTGAAAAATCACTACAACCCCAAGGCAACCCCTTAAAATTCCCCTAAAATCTCCCAAGACTTGCAGGAATGCCTACTACTACACTTCCCGCCTCTTCCACCATGAAAATACTGATGCCAGAGGTTTTTTGTTACCCGAAAAGCCCCTGTGCTAACCGCAAAACTCCTACAAATCCTTGGTAGATTCTTGCTTACCAAAAAACCCTACCTACAAAAAACCTTTACTTACTGAAACCTTCCCTGAAAGGTTTCCCAAAACACTTGACCTCTTACCGAAATCTCCCTTTCCACTTACCAAAATTTCTACCGGACACCCTTTACTCACCATTAAAAATTTTCTCAAGTTTTTACCTTCGGTGAAAAGTGAGGGAAAACAGGTTCCTACCCCCCTTATGTAGCCTGCACTACCCTCGAACACCCCTCACAAATTGGGAATCCCAGTTGCATCCAAGGGAAGTCAAACGACGATGAGTCGGGATGGGCTTTGACCCGAGGCCCGAGTCAACACTCTTCATCGCCTGTAAAATTCCAACAAATGGGCCGAAAAGGGTCAAGCTTGGGTCATGACTCAAGTATCAATCCATGCCCAATGCCGACTACTCGGTTGAAGTGATTTGGTGCCGGGTGAATTTCAAACGACCCTAGTGCAAGTTGACTTGGCGCCGGGTGAATTTCAAATTACCTTAGTGCTGGTTAACTTAGCGCCAGTTGTGTTTAAACAATGTCACGGCTCGTTCATAGTGTCAGCTGAGTTTTATCAACCCAGCGCTGGTTGTGTTTTAGAGATCTCAGCGCCGGTTGAACACTCGCAAGAAACAATTATTGCTACACCGGCAGCCGGCTGTATTTCAAGCCGTCTATTATTGCCTAGTTCAAGTTGAAGCCTTATGTGTCCTGTCATCCCCAGTGGAGTTGTACCCAAGCCATGACTTATCATCCTCAATGGAGTCAAGAGCAGGCCACTATTCCTCATCCCTGTAGAGTCACACCCATACTACAGCCCATTATCCCCAGTGGAGTTCGGGTCATTCTTCCCTCTTACATTCCTGGTGGGTCTATTTCACACCAAGCCATCTTATCCTCAGGGAGTCAGGTTACCTGTCATAAGCCAATTCTCCATAGAGTCTCATCTTTTACCCCAAGGAGCCACGCTTGCCCCCTAAGCCCTAGTGAAGTCCGCTTTTGCTGGCCATCCTTCATCAGATCACCATTTCCATCGGAGCCCTCAGTTTGTGAATGATCATAACCATTTTATCCCCAAGGAGTCGGATTGCCATCCACAGACTTATTCCCCATGGAGCTCCACCAACATGGCGACCCAGCCTCGGTCCTTACTGCACGACCCTAAACTGCACAGCCTCAGTCTTTGCTGCACGACCCTAAACTACACAACCTCTGTCCGTGCTGCACGACCCTAAACTGCACAGCCTCGATCTGTGCCACACGACCCTAAACTGCACAACCTCGGTCTGTGCTACATGACCCTAAACTGTACAGCCTCATTTCGTGTTGCACGACCCTAAACAACATAGCCTCGGTCTGTGTTGCACGACTCTAAACTGCACAGCCTCGGTCCGTGATTCGCAACCCTAGACTACACAGCCTCAGTCCGTGCTGCACCACCCTAAACTGCATAGCCTCGGTCCATGGTGCAAGACCCTAAACTGCATAGCCTCGGTCCATGCTGCACGACCCTAAACTGCATAGCCTCGATCAGTGCCGCAGAACCCTAAACTGCACAGCCTCGGTTTTTGCTGCACGACCCTAAAACTGTATGGTCCAAACTATATGACCTTAAACTATAGCAGAGGTCTAGTTGCACTACCCTAAAACTGCATGGTTCAAACTATATGACCTTAAACTGTAGTGGAGGTCTAGTTACACGACCTTAAACTGTACGGGCCTAGTTGTATGAATTTAAACTGCATAACCATAGTCTAGCTGTATGACCTTAAACCATAGTGTATGTCCTTGCCTCATGACATCAAAAGGACTCAACACCATAGTCCAAACTATATGAACTTAAACTGTAGTGGAGGTCTAATTACACGACCTTAACTACACGGTCCTAATTGTATGACTTTAAACTACATAACCACGGTCTAGCTGTATGACCTTGAACACAGTGCACGTCCTGGCTGCATGACGATAAACTATTTTGCACAGGTCCTGGAGGTATGACCTTTAAAACTTGCCCCCACATACTCATACATGCCTTTACGTGCACTTTCACGCATGCATTCCCTAACCTACCTGCTAGTGTGCACGTGCCACCTTCATTACCTCCCCAATGTGTCCATTCACTTCATCACCATACCGCATTCCCCAATGAGTCTCACCTTCGCTCACAAAATAGCAAACCACCCCTCCATTCATACCCATTGTAAGTTAGTGGGTCACCATCGTTCACTCACATTTCATACATCATCCATCTTTCATAGGTAGCCTAATGTCATTTCCTCAAGTGATTCAAACCACCACCATACTCAATCCTTGGCCTCCACAGACTGTCGTTCATCACCATTACGATCCAGCTGTATGACCGTAAACCATAGTGCACATCCTAGCCGCATGATGTTAAATTGTTTCGCATAGGTCCCGAAAGCATGCCCTTAAACACAACTTCACAAACAAAATGATGAAATAACAGGCATGGTGTATACCTTAACAAGGGAATGTTGTGAGTAAAAATGACGGACGAGCATGGTCATGAAACCATGAGTAAAAGAGTTCCGTAAATAAAAACCGAGCATGGTGAAAACCCGAAAGAGCATCATGAGTAAAAATGGATAAAAAGGGTGGACATGGTCGAAAGGTCATGGGTAAAAGAGCCCCAAAATAAAAAGAAGGTTGTGAAAACCATCTCTACGGTGTCGCCAGGGATTTTCTTCTTTTGAGTGAGGGTAAAGTCACCGTAGAGATGGTTTTCACAAGTTGATGCAGGACTCATCTCATCAGGTGACTTTAGCCCTCACTCAAAAGAAGAAAATCCCTGGTGGCACCATGCCAGGACTCCAACAATATGAGCTCTAAGGAAAAGATTTCGACAGCCTGAGTCCAGTTGCAAAGGGACTCAAAAGACAAAATACTCGCCAAGATGGCAAGACAAGTCTCATGACAAACACCATCATTCCCACTAGGTTATAAACACACTTCCAAGATGCCAAAGATGCCCTAAGGGAGCTAAGTCAACCATTACTTTGGAGCGAAAAATCAGATGATTGTCGTAGCTGCATAGCAGTTGGTAGGGGTGGTTGTATCAAAAGTGATTATCTCTATAAACTGAGCTACCGTACTCGCCAAGGAATAACTAGTCAGTCATAACTTTGGTGTTGCATTCAGATGATTGTCGTAGCTACAAAGCAATGGGTAAAGGTGGTTGTACCCAAAGTGGTTATCTCAATGAACTAAAGTACCCTACTCACTAAGGAATGACTGATGCATGAAGTAGATGGCACCTACGCAAGGCCTTTCAGCATATCATTCACATAATCCTCGAAACGTGGCTCAACACTAGAGGATATACACAAAACCCAGACCAAATGGGAACAATGCCCTTCGACATGGAACTCAAATGTTAGACGGACTTGATTTTGACTAATGAGGTCCGTCCAAAATGCTCAACTTCATAATCACAAACAGTCCGCACGAGGGCGAGGACTTCAATAAAGCCTATAAAACAGTGAAAATTTCTGACAGTCTCATAATGGCCCCAGAATTGGTCAAGATCTTCAGAAACACTTCAAAAGACCACCTGCCAAGTTTCATCAGGATCAGACATGTCTAAGGCAGTGAACATAAAGAAACAATTTTAGCGAAATCGATCTCTTGCACCCTAAAATGGACCTCGTAACTAGATCCATACTTTTGGTGTGTCAAACAGCTATGGGAACACCACCATTTGATTTGGAACAGTCAAAAATGCCTATGGTTCAAGTTTCAACTTAATCGGGTACTCCAAGACAAAGTTATGGGTGAAACACCGAAAAGGCGTAGGCTGCGCACTATTCCCGTATGGCCTCACTGCATCAAAACATCATTAAAGGTAGTTGTTTTTACAGTCATGGGCAGTCACTCTTGGGGACTATATCTCACTCGTTCCAAGTCCGATCGCTCTCAAATTTAGTGAGTGCGTTCATCTCGTCAAGACGAGCAATTTGATATGTGGTATGCCCCATGACGACTCCCGAGCAGAGAGAAAAACTAAATGAAAGTCACTGATTCGTGAAGGAAGTTGCAAAAAATTCAGCAGCAGCACACCTCGTTCGAGCAGCCAGATCATGATGCTTGCATGCCAAATCAGCACGAAACCAATTGCATTATGTGCGTGAGGTCTGAGGCTATCTCTGGCCCGAACATCGTATACGATGAATGGTTGGATTTCACCCACAAAGGCGTCAAAGCTGCTGTAAGTTTCAACCGTCAGATTTCAAGATTCCAGTCAAACACTCGCGACGACAAAATCTTCGTTCAGACGCAAAATCGAGCTACATTTACTGCAACGTGATCTTGACGGCATGCTCAATGTGATTCAATGAAGAAGTCATGAAGAAACATCAAGGAACGAGCACACAATCGATCCGAAGTTTTCAAGATTCATCCAAATTTAAGTCTCATGATCATGATTCAAAAACATGATTCATAGCTCGAAGTAGGTATCAAAAAGATCGCCATGCCGAGCCCTATAAGAAAATAATAATCTTTCGATCAAACGAGCTTCAAAACGACCCCGAGTCAGCCATGGAAGATCACACAAGTTCTTGGGCAGCAGTAGGGACTGTTCTAGAATTTCACACATTGTTAGGCATAGGTAAAACAATCCTTTTACACCCATTTTTAGAATTTCTTTAAATTCAATTAAATTGCTTCAATTCTAGGTAGGTTTTTAGTGTACACCCACCTTTTAGCCCAATTCTATATAAACAGGTAATGCCTCACTGTACAAAGGATGGATTCATTTTTCTTGGATCAATCAATAAAATTCTTAATTTTTCTTAAGCTTGTGGATACGTCTTGGAGAAAGAGAGAGAGAGAGGAGAGAGAAGGATGGGGCTGATACCCTTCGTGCAAGTAACTTTCGCTCTCTTTCCCACTTTCTCTCTCCTCCCCTCTTTCTCTCTCTTTCCCTCTTTCTCATCTCTATTTCTTTCTCTCTTCTTCTCATCTCTATCTCTTTCTCTCTCTTCTTCACATCTCTATCTCTTTCTCTCTCTTCTTCTTATCTCTATCTCTTTCTCTCCCCTCTTTCTCATCTCCATCTCTTTCTCTCTCTTCTTCTCCTCCCTATCTCTTTCTCTCTCTTCTGCTCACCTCTATCTTCCTCCATTCACTTTTGTTGCAGTCAGTGAAGCTTAGTGCTGGCTGTATTTCTCTCTCTCCTTCTCTTCTGTTACAGTCAGTGAAGCCTAGTGCCAGTTGGATTTCCCTCTCTCCTTCTCTTCTGTTGCAATCGGTGAAGCCTAGCGTCGGCTGGATTTCTCTCTCTCATTCTCTTCTGTTGAAGTCGATGAAGCCTAGAGCCAACTAGATTTCTCTCTCTCCTTTTCTGTCACAGTCGGTGAAGCATAGCATCGGCTCGAACTCTCTCTCTTGCTTCTCTTCCATCACAACCGGCACAAGCCTAGCACTGGCTGGGTTGCTCTCTTTCTTCTCTTCTGTCACAGTCAGTGAAGCCTAACGCCGGCTGGATCTGTCTCTTCCTTCTCTTCCATCACAACCGGTGCAAGCCTAGCACAGACTGGGTTGCTCTCTTTCTTCTCTTCTGTCACAGTCGGAGAAGCCTAGCATGGACTGCATCTTCTCTCTTTTCTTTTGACAAAGTTGACGAAGCCTAGCACCGATTGCATTTTCTCTCTCTTCTTCTAGTACATTCGATAAAGCCTAGCACCAACTATATCTTTTCTCTCTTCTCCTCTGTATAACACAGTCGGTGAAGCCCAACACTGATTGTATTTTCTCTCTCTTTCTTCTAACAAAGTCGGCAATGTCTAGCGTCGACTGTGTCTTCCTTCCCTCTCTCTCCTTTATTCTCTCGCCTTTCATACTCCTCACTTCCTTTCTCCTCCCTGCTTCCTTATGTTCCATTCGTCTCTTATTTCATTTCTTATTCTTCCCTCATAACCATCATTATGTTATTCTTTCATTCGACTGAGAGGGATTAAGGTTAGCCTCTTATAGTAGTCCTGTCTTCTAGCCGTAATGTTGTTGTGTCAAGATTACTTGGCTCGCTTTATTGCCACGACAGACTAACCATTGTACCTAGCTAGTTAGTACTGATAATGACTTCTAGTAGTAATCTAGTGAGCGGATCTTAGTTACCAAGCCAGTTTTGCTACCACGTCAGGCCAATTATTCACCAGCTTAATCACCGTTCTGATCCTCCGGCTCAGTCAAATTATTCTCTCTGTCGTCTTTCTTCTCTTATCTTTCTCTCCTTCTTTTTGAATGTGCATGCTTATGTATGTTCATCAAAGAGGAAAAGGGTGAGGTCTAACCCACCTGTCTTATAACCTTTGCCATATGTGTGTGATTGTAGAAAAAAGAAGAAAACAAGCCAAGGGAGGAGATTCCGAACCAGTTTTATTATTGGGGGGCTTTCTTCATGATCTAAGAGGGTGCCCAAGTGAGCCAGCCCAAGTAAGTCTCGAACCGACCTTAAATTCTTCTCTCACCAGTTGGTAACACCTACCCCCATTCTCGAACGAGGTTCCTCAGAGAGCAATCTCAAAACGTGCCACCCGATCCTCAAAGGATCCAGAGGTCGAGATCGGGGCATTGAACCAGTATACCGCCCTTGAAGGATATGCTCTGTTCAGATGATCATTTGATGGTATTCTCCTTAGATGTGTGGACACACAAGAAGCAAATAAGGTCCTCGAAGAAGCACACTCGGGCATCTGTTGATTGCAGCAGTCCATCCCTAAGCTCTATGAACAGATACGCAGATTGGGGTACTATTAGCCTTCAATAATTGCTTATTCTTTAAACCATGCCAAGAAGTGCCAAGTGTGTCAAATACACTGAAGCCTAGTTCATCAGCCTCCAAAACCTTATACCCTATAGTGGCATCATGGTCCTTCTCACAATGGGGTATGGACATTATTGGGACTATTGACCCTCCTTCAGCAATGGGTCAGGTCTTTGTTCTAACTGCAACAGATTACTTCTCCAAGTGGGCTGAAGCGGTCTCCCTTAAGCAAGTCCCTAGGACCATAGTGTCAAATTTCTTTCGACATCATAGCATATACCGATTTGAAGTACCTGGCCGGATTATATATGACAACGACCCTCAGTTCAAAAGTCACCACATCGATTGCTTGGTTAACCAGTTCAGTTTCGAGTGGAAGTACTCAACTATGTACCACCCTCGAGCCACCGGATTAGTTGATGCTTTCAATAAGACCCTGTGTAACATTTTAAGGAAAATGGTATCAAAGACGAAGAAGAACTGGCATGAGAAGCTTCATGAAGCCTTGTGGACCTATTGCACTACCACACGAAACGCCATCGATTCCACTCCTTACCCCCTAGTCTTTGGGGCTGAAGAAATTTTACCTCTTGAAATTCAAATCCCTTCGCTATGGGTCGTTGTACATCGACGACTAACCGTAGATGAGAAAGTCAAACTTCGGTAACAAGAATTGGATGCACTCGAGGAAAAGAGGTTGGAGGTTCAGCAGAACCTTGAACTCAACCAGGGAAGAATGAAGAGAGCCTTTGACAAGTCAGTCAAAGTCTACTCATTCGCCCATGGGGATCTGGTTCTAGTCACCAAGAGGTCGATTGTTATGAATGGGCAGCACAAAGGGAAGTTTGAACCCAAGTGGGAGGGTCCCTTTATAGTAAAAGAGGTCTTGCCAAATGGATCTTACATACTTAAACATCCTGATAGAGAGGATGCAATGCCCCCTATCAATGGGTGATACCGAAAGAAATACTACTCATGATACATACTCAAAGACTCAACGTGCAATAGCAAAGAGTTAAAAGGACGGTAGAAAGAAAAACAAGCAAGACAGTTCAAACAAATTTTAAATTTTTTTTTTCATTAGAAGGAGTTGCAGGCCAAAAAGCCCATTATTAGGTAGGTTACAAATCTCTTGCATCTAAGGAAAAGAAGACAATTGATCCCAAACATTGCTCTTGCATCCGAGGAAAAGAAGATGGTTAACCCCCAGCGTCGCTCTTGGATCTAAGGAAAAGAGGATGGTTACAGGCCAAAAAGAGATGCCCTCATCATGAAGAAGAAGCAAAACCACTTGCAAGTCAATTTCAATTCATCTGTCGAATGCTCTCAAAGAGGATGGTTACAGGCCAAAAGAAGAATCAAACCATTTCTGAGTCAGCTTCAATTCATCTGACTAGTATATCAAACATGCAAAACAGAATTCTTTGGCAAGGAACTGGCCTATGATGGAGAACATTCCTTGTTCACAGGGAGTGCACTTCCATAGAACAACATGGACTTCACTGTTGTGTTGGAGGACTTAGCTTCCAATAGGCATCACAAGACATGCCTCACCATTGGTCAACGCCCTTTGCCAACATTAGTCATCGTCGTGCACGATCACAATAGAACACGATTCTCTGCCGTTCATCAAAGGGTCGAGCAAGAAATAGCCATGCACGGCTAACTCCCAATGCCTCATGCCCCTAGCCACGTGCAACCAACACACTAGCGCTGCGCAAGATTAGCACCGTCTATGTTTCAGAGGCCCAGCACCGGCTGCGTATCCTAAAGCTAGCATTGGCTGTGTTTCTGAGACCCAGTGCCATCTACATATCTTAAAGTTAGTGCTGATTGTGTTTCTGAGACCCAGAGCCAGGTGTGTATCCTAAAAGCTAGTGCCGGTTGTGTTTCTGAGGCCCAGCACCGACCGCGTATCCTAAGGCTAGCGCCAGCTATGTTTTCAAAGCCCCTCGCCACCATGACTATTCACGCCTCAATAACCCTTTGTTTCCTCGCGCTTCTTTGGCTCTAGTGACCTTTCGGTTGCCTAAGACCCTTAGTCTCCCGGGTGACTATTCACCTTCCCGAGACCCCTCGTCTTCCTTCAATGGATCAAATTCCCGAACGACCCCTCGTTGATATCACAACTGTTCACCTTCGGTGATCCTTCACCTCTCAGTGACCCTTCGTCCCCAGTGACTGTTTGTATCCCAAGACCCCTCATTTTTCTGCAACCCTTCGTCTTCTGGTGACCCTCCGTTTACCCCGCAACCTCTCGAATCCCCACCGAAATCTCCCCTCTTCCTTTGAAACACCCGAGAAACCTTTGAGCGTTTCCCTTTCCAGCACGCTGTCAAAAATCCACCAAAAATATGGCAGAAGTCCTTAGGCAGCCCTCTGCTGCAACTTCTACCCCTTTTCTCCTTCTTGAAGACCCTCAAAACCACAGCTGAAGTCTTTGAAAATCTCTAAAAATTCCCTTGCTTTCCTCACTACACTTGCCGGCAAACTCTTGCAACTTCACGAAACGCACGGTGTTCTTTCCGGTGCTCTCTCTTGCTTACCGGCAAACTTTTTCAAAATCCTACTCGTTTCCTTGCATGCGCGTCGAAAATCTTATCGGGAGCTCTCTCACTCTCACTACTCAAGTGCCTTAGTCGTCTTAATCTTTAGTGAAAATAGTAGAAATGGGGTTTTACCCCCTTATATCGGTAAAGTTTCCTTGAAGTGTCCCTCACGAATCAGGAATTTCAGTCACGTCCTAGAAGGCCAAATGACGATGGGTCGGATCGAGTTGGGCTCAAACCCGAGACCCGAATGAGAGGTTACCGCTGCTCATGAAAACTCTAGCAAATAGGGACCAAGACCAGGTCAAGCTCGATCCCAAGGCTTGAACACTAACCTGTACCCAGCGTCGGCTGTGTTCTTAATGTACTCAGCGTTGGCTATGTTCTCAACATACCCAGAGTCGGCTGTGTTCTTAATGTACCCAGCACCGGTCGTGTTCTCAACATGCCTTGCGCAGGCTGTGTTAACAATGTACCCAGTGTCGGCTATGTTCCCAAGTTTACTGTCACGTGCGTTACCACAGTGCACGCTAGCGCCATTTGTGTTGCCACCGCCTGTACTAAACATCATGTACATGTCAACACTTCTACTTCTCAATCTTGCTGGCGTGTGTGTTACACTCTTCATGCTATCACCACACATGTTCTAGTGTCGTGCATGCTAGACCTTAGTCACGACTGTGCATGTCTCACCACTATCCCCAGTGGAGTTATGAGCACGACATTGCCATTATCGTCAGTGGAGTTATAAGCATGCCATGGGCACTATCCCTAATGGAGTTACATCTAATCGTTCCACCCAGGCCATGACTGGTCATCCCCAATGGAGTTACGAGTAGGCCATTTCCCTGATCCCTAGTAGGAATTACACCTATATTGTAGCCCATTGATCCCCAATGGAGTTAAGTCGTGCTACCCCTTTAATCCCTTGTGGGTCAGTCTTACACCAAGCAATCCTACCCTTAGGAGTTGGGTTACCTTTCATGAGCCTATTCCCCATGAAGTTCAATCTTTCACCACTAGGGAATTCATACTTGTCCCCTAATACCCAGTGAAGTATGCTCCCCATCTAAAAACCCTGTTATCATTTTAGCTCCAGGGAGTCAAATTACTATCCACAGACCTATTCCCCATGCAGCTTCACCTACATGGTGACCCACATCATGGTCTGAGTTGTATGACCTTAAACTGCACAGCCATGGTCTAAGTTGCATGACCTTAAACTGCATAGCCATGGTCTGAGCTGTATGACCTTAAACTGCACAGCCATGGTCTGAGCAGTATAACTTTAAATTGCACAGCCATGGTTTGAGCTGCATGACCTTAAACTGCACAGCCTTAGTCAAGATGCATGACCTTAAACTCCATGGTCCAAACTATATGACCTTTAAACTGTAGCGGAGGCCTAGTTGCATGACTTTAAGCTGCATGGTCCTAGTTGCATGACTTTAAACTGCATAGCTACGATCCAAACTATATAACCTTAAACCATAGTCTGCATCCTAGCTGCATGACATTTAAAGTCTTAACACTTTGGTCAAAACTATATGACCTTTAAACTGTAGCGGCGGTCTAGTTGAACGACCTTAAACTGCATGGTCCTAGTTGCATGACTTTCAACTGCATAACCATGGTCCAAGCTATATGACCTTAAACTGTAGTGTACATCCAATTCGCATGACTTTAAAAGGCTTCGCACACGTCCCGAAGGCATGACCTTAAACACGCCTTCACAAAAAAAAAGAAAAAAATAACGGACATTTTGTATACCTAGACCAAGGAACGTCATGAGTAAAAATGATAGACGGGCATGGTCAAGAAACCATCAGTAAAAGAATTTCGTGAAAATAAAAACCTGGGCATGGTGAAAACCCAAAAGGGCGCCGTGAGCAAAAACAGATGAAAAGGGTGGACATGGCCAAAAGGTCATGGTAAAAAGAACCCCAAATAAACGAAAGTTGGTGAAAACCATCTCTGCAGCACTGCTTCCCCAATCCAGGTGAAAACTTGCAAAGGGCGCTTGGACCAATAAACAATTTTATGTAACGTTTGCCTCAACAGGCAACTTCAGCCCCCACTCAAAAGAGAAAAGATCCCTGGTGTCACAATACCAGGACTTCAAATATACGAGCTTCAAGAAAAATATTTTGACAGCCAGAGCCCATTCACAAAAAGGACTCAAAGGACAGAGAACTCGTCAAAAAGGGAAATACAAGTCTCATGAAGAAGAGCACTATTCCCACAAGGTCGCTAACACACTTCAAAATGCTAAAAGGTTCCTAAAGAAGGATAAGTCAACCATGACTTTGGAGCTGTGAGGAAGCAATAAGGATTGAATCCTAAAAGGGTCATGTCGGACAAAGAATAGAGGTATCTTGATTATTGAAACTGCAAAGCAGTGGGTAGGGGTTATATCCAAAGCCGTTCACCTGTAAGGAATATTTGGTGCACAACGCAGATGAGACCGACAGAAGGCCCTTCAACAGACCATCCAAAATAAACAAAACAAAATCCCTGAAATGTGGACCAACACCAGAGGATACAAAAGACGCAAACTAAATGGGAAAAATACCCTTCAGCATGGCACTCGACTGCCAGATGGGCCTGACCAACCAGGTCCGTAAAAAATCCTTAGCTGTCAGAATCACCAACAATCTACCCTAGGGTGAGGACTTTGATAGAATCCCTCAAAATAAGCACTTCTCCCCTTAAAGTTTCCACGGATTGACCTGTACATTGCATCCAAACGTGTGAGCATCCTAGTTGTAATATTGCGTGAATCTCCTTGGTTTTCACGTGGTCTTGTGGCTAGGAAGAAAAAAGTAATAAAGCCCAAGGAAATTTTTTGAATGTTGTTCGTCTCGCTTCTCTCGAAGCACAACATTTGGTGGGGCAACCTGTTTGAAGACATTTTTCAGCACCTTGGTTCCTGATGCGGAATAAAAGAGGAAGTCAGTAAATAAAGCCTCGACATACAGTGAAATTACTAACAGTATCAAAACTTCCCAGAACCAATTAGAATCTTCCTAAGAACTCCAAAAGGCCACCTGCCAAGTTCCACCGCAATCCGACATGTCTAAGGCAATGTAGACAAAGAAACAATTTCAGAAAAATTAGCCTCTTGTACTCTGAAATGGACCTCGTAATTAGAATTATATCTCCGTTGCATCAAACAACTATGGGGACCACCACCATTACATCCGACATGGTCGAAAATCCTTATGGGTCAAGTTTCGGCTTAATCGGACGTTCCAGAACAAAGTTATGGGTGAAACATTAAAAAGGGGTAGATCGCACGCTATTCTCGTGCGGCCTCCTTACACCAATCTTCATCAAAGGAGACTATTGTGCACAGTCCTAAGCAAAAACTTCAAAGACCCGTATCTCACTTGTTTTGAGTCGGATCTCTCTCAAGTTTGGTGAGCGTGTTCGTCTCATCAAGAAAAGCATTCTGATATGAGGCACGACCCGTGATGACACCCGAGCAGGGAGAAAAACAAGAGATAAGTTGATGATTTGTAAAGATAGTTGCAGAAATATCAATCACAGCATGCCTCACTTGAGCGGCCAAATCATGACGCTCATGTACCCGATCGACGTGAAACTAATTGCATCAAGGCTATCTCTGGTCCGAACCCCGCATAAGATGGATGATTGGATTTCACACATGAAGGCATTGAAGCTGTTGTAAAGTTCAGTCGTCGAATTTCCAAATTTCGATAAAAAACCCAAGTCGACAAAATCTTCGTTCAGATAAGAAATTGAGCTACGATTGTTGCCACGTGATCGTAACAGCATGCTCAGTGTGATTCAATGAAGAAACCAAATAAAAACATCAAGAAACAAGCACACTATCGATACGAAGTTTTCAAGATTCATCCAAATTTCGAGTCACATGATCGTGGCCTAAAAACACGATCCATGGCTCGAAGTTGGTATCAAATTGATCGTCATGCTGAGCCCTAGAAGAAAACAATTATCTTTCGGCCAAACGGGCGTCAAAGTAACCCCGGATCAACCACGAAAGATCACGCAAGTTCTAGGGCAGCAGCAGGGACTGTTTCAAAATTTCACACATTGTTGGGCATGGGCAAAACAATCCTTTTGCACTCAGTTTTCGAATTTCATTTAATTCAATTAAATTGTAGTTATTATCAATTTAGGTAATGTTTTGGCATCCACCCATGTTTGGGGCATTTCTATAAGTACATGTTAAACACAATTGTTAAAGGACCCCTGGATTATTCAATAGACAACAATAAAATTTGATATTTTTCACATTCAAATTGTGGGCACGTCTTGGAGAGAGAGAGAGAAGAGAGAAGAAAAGGTTTGGTACCCTTTGGTGAAGGTAATTTTCTCTCTCCTCCTCTCATCTCTCTATTTCTCTTTCTCTCTCCTCCTCTCATTTCTCTCTTTCTCTCTCCTCATCTCAATCTCTCTTTCTTTATCCTCCTCTCATATCTCTCCTTTCGTCCATCTTTCTTTCTTATTTCCTCTCTGATATTGTTTATCTACTTTCCTTTTTTTCTTTATCATTTCTTTCTCTCTCTTCTCTTTCCTACTCTCTCTCTGTTCTCTCTCTTCTCTTTCCTAGCATAATGTCTTCTTGCTTCAAGGATACGAATAGTGAGCTGGGCCTTAACCCGAGTGGCGGGCCAAGCATCTGTCAAAGTCTCCTTGTCTTTCCTTCTGTCATGGACGGTGGAAGCACATTGAGATCCATGTTCTCTCTCTTTTCCTTATTCTCTATCATGGATGGTGGAAGCACTTCGTCGCCCATGTTCTCTCTCCTCTTAACCTTCTGTCATGGACGATGGAAGCACATTGCCACCCATGTTCTTTCTCTCCTCTTAACCTTCTATCATGGATGGTGGAAGCACATCGTCGCCCATGCTCTCTCTCTCCTCTAAACCTTCTTTCATGAACGACAAAAGCATATCGCCGCCCATATTCTCTCTCTCCTCTTAATCTTTTGTCATGGATTGTGGAAGCACATCGCCGCCCATGTTCTCTCTCCTCCTAATCCTTTGTCATGGACGGCAGAAGCACATCACCACCCATGTTCTCTTTCTCCTCTTAATCTTCTGTCATAGAAAGCAGAAGCACATCGCGGCCCATGTTTTCTCTCTATCCTTAATCTTTCATCATGGACGGCAGAAGCACATCGCTGCCCATGTTTTCTCTCTCCTCTTAATTTTCTATCATGGATGGTGGAAGCTTATCACCGTCCATGTCTTCTCTCTCTTCTCTCATTCTTCTGTCATGGAAGGCGGAAGCTCATCTCCAACCATATTTTTTCTCTCTTCTTGTTCCTCTGTCATGGGCGGTGGAGGCTCATTACTACCCGTGTCTTCTCTTTTCTTACCCTTTTGTCATGGACGGCAGGAGCTCATCACCGTCCATGTTCTTTCCTATCTTTTCTCTCATCGCCACCTATGTTCCCTTGCTCTCTTCTCTCTTTTTCTTCTTCATTCTTCTTCTCTCTTTCCTCTTTCCCTTTTTCCTTTCTCCCTCATTGCTCATCTCATCTTCTTCTCACATGCACGACATCAGTAGTGATGTGCATGTTTCTCTTTCACTCTCTTCTTTCTTCTCTCTCTCATTTGACTAAGAGAGGCTGAGACAAACATTATCATGGTAGTCTTTTCATCTAGCAATATTGTCGTTCAGTCGGTCTTAGTTACCGTGCTCACCTTACTGCCATGATAGGTTAGCCATTATGCCTAGTTGGCCGAAGATCATTCTGATGTCTAGTGGTATTTCTGTTATGTCAGTCTAGTTACCGTGCCCATCTTGCTACCACGCCGTGACAATTATTTGTTGATCTAGCTGCTACGTTTGTCCCACACCTATTCAAAATTCCTCTGATCTACCTCTTTCTACTTCTTTTACTTACCCTCTTACCCTTTTCTTCTTTTGGATGTGCACGTCATGTACATTCGCTCAAAGACAAAGTGGGGTCTCTTTCGTCCCACTTGTCTTTTAAAATTAACCATGTATGTGTGATTGCAAAAATAGGAGAATACAGACCAAGGGAGGCAATTCCAAACTAGTTCTACGACTGGGGGGCTTTCTTTGTGATGAGCCAGCTCGAGTAAGTCTTGAACCCACCTTAAATTCCTCTCTCATCGGTTGGTCTACCTACCCTCTCTCCTGAGCGAGGTTCCCGAGAGAGCGATCTCATAGTCTCGGGTTCCCACGAAACCCGAGACGTATGCCGCCCGATCATCCAAAACTGAAGGGCGAGATCGAGGCACCTAACCACCTCTCTCCTCCCCAATGGCTGGCAGCATCAGCTGCCACCAATGATCTCTCTCTTTTCCCCCTCTTCCCCTCTCTTTCTCTCTTCCCTCTTGCATGGATGGCAGCATAAGCCGCAATCCACGTTTCGTCTCTTCCTTCCTTCTTCTTTTCTCTCACCCTTCTTTCTCTTCTCTTTTTGAAATCCCTTACTCTTTCCAAAATCTCTCATCTCTTTCTAAAATCTCTCTCTACTAACATCTTTCACTTCTATCTTCTTCCAATCTCTCTCTGATCTCTCTAGAAGCCCATTTCTCTTCTTTCCCTCTCTAAAGAGCTAGGTGAAAGCCAAACTAGCCTTCATCCCTCTTTTTTCTCTTTTCAAAAATACATTTTATCTCTAAAGAGATAGGTGAAAGAAAGACTAGCCTTCATCTCACTTTTCTCTCTCTATTTTCTCTTCTCTCTTTTTGAAGAATTGGGTGAAAGCCAAACCAGCCTTCATTTTTTTTCTCTCTCTATCCTCTTCTATTTCTTTCTCTTCTCTCTAAAAGTCTCTTCTCCCTAATGTCTTTTCTCCATCTAAACCATTTCCCTTTCTCTCTACTGTAAAATATGCATTGAGAGTCCCTCGTAAAGGAGACATCGTGAGGTTGTCGAATTGACAGGGATTCTACTATGTTATCTTTCCATTTTCCTTTTGAGTATACACACGTGTGTGTGCTCATCCCATGACAAGGTGGAGTCATCTGACCCACTTGTCTATGTCTCTAATGTGTGCTTGTGGTTACAGGAAGGAAGCAATAGGTCGAGGGAGGTGATTTCGAACCAGCTTCAGGCCAGAGGTCATTCCTTGTGATCTAAGAGGCCACACATGTGAGTAGCCCGAGTGTGTTACGGACCCACGTGAGGTAAGTCTTGCCTCACGACCAAATTCCTCTCTGATCGGTTGGTACTCCTACATGCATCTTCTTTATACGGTTCCCGAGAGATCTCTTATCCCGAGCTTAACGCAAACTTAGAGCCACGCCACTAGGTCATCCCGACTCGGAGGGCGAGATCAAGGCACCTAACCAGCTTAGCGACTCTATTAGGGACACGCTACCCATAGTTGGATCGTCCTTTTTTGGCTTTCCTTTCTTTTCATTCCGACTTCTTTAACACACACACATGTTGCTGGGGTTGTTCAACCCCTTTATCCTAGTTGGGGATTTTCTAATCCCCTTACTCATGAGTCTTCTTGGAGAACAGGTTCTAAGAGCCTCATTCCCGACCTTCCTTCTGAGTGTTGTCCCGGTGTCACACTCTCAGGTCTCACCTGGATTGGTGTGAGGAGGAACCTAAAAGTTCCTCACTCCCCATCTCCTAGCATTGGTGGACCCTCCACCAATGCACCTTTCATGGGTGACATAGCAGCCACCACACACCTCATGCACCCGATTACCAGCAAGTCACTTGCCAGTTCCACTACTTGGGGCAGTCGAAAGGTCGTCCATTCCTTTTTGGAACTGGCAGTCCATCTGTCATTGCTCCTACGAGTCGTCGTAAGGCCACCCCCCACTCTTTATCACATCAGGCCTCTGAAACAAAAGACTCGGCACACCGAGGTGGAGGCTCTAAGGTCACCACCTCCCACACACCCACCAAGGCTCATGGCCCACTCGAACCACAACGCAGGGCAACCCTCAAGCTGCCTCGAACCTCTATCAAGGTTCAGGTCTCCTTAGACCCGACCCTGTACACCTTTTAAATATGCATCGCACTGCACAGGGAAGCCATGTTGCTGCGCTCACCCCACCATTCTCCCTCTCTCCAGTGCCCATCCATTCCCCTGTCATTCTCCCTCTCTCTTGCGCACATCCATTTCTATTTTCTCTCTCTAAAATCCACTTATAAGTGTTTGCACATCCATTTCTATATCATTTTATCCCCAATTTGGGTTGTAGCCATCATCTGAAGCTGTCAGCTCTCATATAAAAACAAAATTCATAAAAACAAAAATAATAATTAGTAATCAATGAGAAATTACACAACACAATCATAATAAAAATTTCACACAACATAATCCTCATAAGACATTAATAAAGGTGAGGTTTATATAGAGCCTAGGCTCTAAACAATCAATTTAGAGCCTACCTTCAAATAGTATCGATTCAATACTGGAAATCTTTGTAATAGCCTTAAAATATATTTTCATTTTTATTTATAAAGTTTAAGGTTTCAAAAATAGTGTAGATCGACATATCTATGAAAACCTAAAAATCTTGAAAATTGACAGCCCAAAAATGGGTTACAAAATACACTATTTCCAAAACTTGAAATTTATTTTTTTCTCATGTCCATGTATCGTGATGTCGAGATGATCAATTTGAGGATATTTGAGCATCAAAACAACCTCTTCTAGTGACATTTTTGAGGTAGGCTCCAATTTGATCGTTTAGAGCCTCAGCTTTATATAAACTTTTCCCATTAGTAAAAGCTCTTTAGTCTCATCTAATGCCTCAAAATTTTCTACTGCAATTACCAAACCTTCTAATTTACTAATCAAACTTCATCCTATTTTTTAATTTGTGCCATAAAGTTTTGAATTTGGTATCATAACCTTATTGTTTATTTGAAATTATATAGAAAAGACATTTGAAAGACTTGTATAAACAAATAAAAAAAAATAAGGCCTATCACAATAAAACCATGTTATTACAATCATATTATTCCAATGACTTATCATGTTGAAACCAAAGTCTAATCATGTTAGAAGACATGCGATTCCATGTAAGTGCCAAAGGCATGCAAAATAAGTAGGAAATGGTGTCATGAAGATTTTAAAATAATACAAGTTATTATTAGAAAATATTTTTGGAATGGTGATGATGTAATTATTAGAAAATCTTTTTGGAATGGTGTGATAATGACTTTAATTCCACATTTCAATGGAATTTTGTGACCAAAAAAGAAAGAAATGATAGTTTATAGGCAAGTGCCCGTAAAATGTTGGTAATGTATTTCTCATATTTCTTCCATACATAGCCAAACAGTAGGAATGTATTTCCTAAATTGCATCTAATTACTACCCAAACAGTAACAATCCATTTACAGGTAACGTATTACGCAGTAATGCATTACGTCAGTAATATATTTCACAGACTATATATTTCCAGGTATCCAAACGACCCCTTAAAGTACAAAAAACACAATAAGTTTGATTTTGTTCAAAATATTAGCCTAAACACAGGGCCGTCACTTGGTGTGACGGTAAAAGGCTCAGGTAGCCAGCGCAAGAGCACAGGTTTGAGTTCTGAGAGCAGCCACTTTGTGTATAAGGAAAAAGTTAGGATTGTTTCCAGCCCACCCCTCTCTTTGTGTATAAGGAAAAAGTTAAGATTGTTTCCAGCCGACCCCTCTCTGTGTAGAAGGAAAAAGTTAAGATTGTTTCTAGCCCACCCCTCTCAGGACCTTGTTTAGGTAGGACCAACACCGGGTTACAACCTTTTTTATATTAACCCCAACACAACGTTCTCTTCACGACCTTCCCTATAAGTTAAATTTGATTGCGATTAGCCCTAACACAACGTTCTCTTCACGACCTTCCCTAGTAAGTTAAATTTGATATGCGTTGCTGCACTCCGAGCCAACCATGCATTCTACATAGGGCGTGGTTTCCGTAGGCTCGAGGCTTTCTTATATTTGGCGAAAACCAGGTTGAAAATTGCTGGTCCAGCAGATTAATGACCATTCGAATGAAGGGCTAGAAAAACATGTTTCTAGATATACCATTTTAAGGCTCGAAGTCTTTCTTAGCATTAGAGATCCACAATTCTCGAAATGATAAATTTACAAGTATTTCAGCATTAAAACTGCAGTTTGGGTGATATTTGAAGTGCAGCACATGATCCATGATTTTCAAATGATAAATTTACAAGTATTTTCAGCATTAGAACTGCAGTTTGGGTGATATTTGAAGTGCATCACATGAAACCACGGTCCTACGTACTAGTTGTTCACATAAAAGAACCAAATTTCTTTTAATGGGTGTAGTTTCTATAGGATTGCAACCTTAAACAATCCAATTATGGTGCACCTCCAAATTTTAGTATAATATATAATTTTGGTATAGAACTTTCTTTGGAGTGTCTCAAAATCTATTTTTATATATTATAGAAAATTTTGAAAATGGACGGTCCAAATAATGTGTTGCAAGATGCACTATTTTTTAGACTCAAAATCTTTTTTTTTTGTTTTGTTTTCATATTCATACATCTTGATGTCGAAATCATCGATTAGAGGATTTTTCAACATCAAAATAACCTTTTTCAATAAATTTTTGAGGTGCATCTTTAATTCTACATTTTAAAATTACAACCTTAGGTAAACTTTTTCCTTATTTAATAGACCCTTAGTGTCCTTAATTTTTATAAATAAATAATATTATAGAATTTTAATACAAGACGATGTATCTCTTTGCTCTTGTAATGGCCTGCTTTTTATGTCCCAATAAACTACACTAAACATCATCTGAAATTTTCTGGCGCCTTGTACCCTTGTCAGGTGTCAAACTACCAGCTCTAACCTTGTCAGATGTCAAACTACCAGCCCTTCCCGCATACGAGCTTTCAATATCGGGAAATGTTTCTATACTTTCCTTCCCCATAGAATACATAGTTCGCCATCTAGCTGTTCAACTTAGATCGAGTGAACCATTAACCGTTTGGTTTTGATCCGATACTTCAGAGTATTTTATTTTTTATAATTTTTTTCAAAAACATTTGAATATGAAATTTGATATGTACCTTCATCTTAATAGAGTGCACCTAAATAAAATATTTGAATTTATTTTTTATAAAATGTACTTATCAAAATACTTCTGAAATTTTCTTGAGCATTTCAATAATTATATTTATTCGGAATATTATTTTTATTTTTTTCAAAAGTGCACGTTTAATAGAGGAGTGGATGCCCAAAATTTGATGTCAAATATTTTTGTAAAACAAAATTAAAAATAAAATAATATAAAAACATAACATTGTGATTGAGACCATCTCAACCGCCTATTCAGAATGGATAGTTGGATAAAGAGAAGTAGATATGTTTTATACAGTAGAAGTACATAAAAGCTTGCCCTTCAATATATATAAGTAGTGATTATAACTTAACTTTATTGCTCAGCATTCAGCCATGTCCTTTTCCCCCAGTTTCATTCAAATAGGTGGGGCGAAATTAAAACTACAACCACAACATTACGATCCTAACTGAACTATGAGCTAGAACCCAACCATATAACACCAACATTTGAACTTTGAACTACAAGAGCTCTTACTAACTGGATTGAATTGATGAAAATGATACAAAAGAAAGTGAATTTATAACTAATACGACAAAACAAAAATCAGAGACCATTTATTGGCACCAGAAATTTGTTACTCCCTTATTATTCTCACACTTCAACTATCGACATGCAGTCTAAGATCATTCTCTTATTTGGCCTCATAAGCATCACCAAACTTGTTCAAGACTTTGAATCCCAGCACTGGTAAGATTGGGTGTACTACCAAAACATAAATCAACATCGATCCAGTATACCAAACCATGACTGAAAACACAAGAATGCCACATATGTACGATAAAATACAGCAAACACTGTAATCCATCTGTCTACGGCAGTAGCCAGTGTGTAAGGCTAAACAAAAATCCAGTCAACATGTACTTTGATAGCATGATGCCCTAGAGGCTTCCAGGTTTGGCAGATGGAGAAGACTTGGCCTTTGCAAAATCAAACAGGTCTTTGAAGATCTTGTCCTCAGGCTTCATCTGTTTAGCAGGCTGAGATAAGTTCTTTGTACCTGAAGAGTACTGTGCCTCCTTTGAGGAGCTGTCGTCCTCAAGATTAAGAGAGAGATTTTGGGTCCTTCCTATTAATCCATCATAAGAATGGCCCAAACGAACCGCGTTGTTAGATGTTCCTTCTGGTAAACCCTGTTGATGCTGTTCAAAGAACTGTTGCCTCTGATTATACTTGGATGGAGGAGGTGGCAAAGACGTAGTTGGCACCTCCGAAGAGGTGGCAGGGGTCTTTGCACTGCTATCTCCAGTCTTAAAGCTCTCATCTTGCCCATGCATCTCTCTTTTGAATGGTGAAAACTGAAAAGCATCCTCAGATCTTTCCTCTTTCCAGGGTTGAGAAGATAAATTTTGTGTAGGCACTGAGGGTGTTGAAGTGGGTTCAGATTGCTGAGGTTGTTCTGGTGCTTTAGATTCGTAAACATCTCCACTGAGATAATCAGTTGTTCTACCACTACGACCAACCTTCTGTGGTGATTGTGCTGGGAGTAGTACCTTGTGCAATGATGATGGTGGAGGTAAGAGTGGACTGATAGCAACAGGCTCGTTTTTCACATTGACAGGCCTCCTACTCTGCCCTTGCGCATTCTCTCTTGAAGACCTGGAATAACAAGAAAGAAATGATCAACGGTTCAAAATGGATCACTGCTTGCTAGATGGAAAATTATTACCAAGGAGCTGAGCGGAAAACCACACAGGCAATAAGCTTAATTTGGACAAAACAAATAAAACCAAGGTGGTGCAGAGAGCATGAACAAGAACATCTTACTTATGCATTACCATAGAAATTGGCATTTTCCCCTAATGTGATGCATAACTTGATATACTCTTAAGTGTCATGATGTTTTGAAATGCAAAATCTGATTCCATTTAACAGGACAAGAACGTGTAATGAAACCATGGAAACATCCTAAAATTTAAAACCATCCATCATGCCTTAATAATGAATACATTCATGTGACAAACTGTCACAAATATTGCTTAATAAAACAGAATGTAACCACAACATATTTTATGTACCTATGAGTTAGATGGGCTAAATCATCTTCACTCTCATCTTCCTCGTGATCAACATTGACTAATGGTTTTGATGTGAGGATTTGCTCGCCATTTATGGAACTCCCTTTCAAAAGTCCATCATGCTTACATAGCACACACTGCAGCTCGTCATTCAGCATTAGACCCTGACTGAGAAGTTCTTCATCTCTGTAAGATAAAGCAACAGTTACAATCGATTGCAGCACCTATGATTGTGAAAACTAGGGTAAGAATAGGAGATTATCCATACGATGTACTGTTCACCAAAAGCATGACTTGTTTTTGATAAGCCTTGCACTGTTCAACAAGATCTACAATAAGCTCTTCCTTTACTCCCTGCTCACAAAAGGTGAAAGTACCAGACAGTCTAAGGTTGACGGAAGTCAGGTAGAAGAAAAAAACTCGACTTAAACAAATAAAAAGAGCCATCACTTAATAGCCTTATAACACCTTCATTGAAAAAAATAGTTGAGAACACTACACTACACTACAAACAAATCAATGCCAGGTTACCCATAATGTAAAGAGATAAAAAGCTCCTTAATGTGAATAGTCGCAGCGAGGAAAGGTAACAAAAGCAAAGGCATGAAGAATAATAATCATCCACATTTATAATGATAGGCTTGATAAGCTACATATGATTTAAGGCAGATAATGGACTCTGCGAGGAACTATATTTTTCAAGGTCATATTCTTTTCCAAATAATATAAAAAACATAAAAACCTCCTTAATGTGAATAGTCACAGCGAGGAAAGGTAACAAAAGGAAAGGCACGAAGAATAATATAATCATCAACATTAATAATGATAGGCTTGACAAGCCTCAAATGAATTAAGGCAGATAAGGGACTCTGCAAGGAACTATATTTTTCAAGGTCATATTCTTTTCAAATCTTTAGTTACACGACCTTATTGGTAGGCAAAATTCTTCTCCCAAACTTTTAACATTCACATAGTTTTCTGCAGGCAATTCCTCATGGAAAATCAATTGCTCACCACACCCTATTGTACCCCTAGGTGTTCCGAAGGCATCACAATGCCCGCATCGAACAAATGTTTATTAGAGTGACACGAGACTAATGGATAAAATTATAGATAGTGAGATATATATAGTAAGCCATTTCTGGGATGATTGTTATTAGATAAGAATTGCAAAAGTCTGAACTCAAATACAATATTCAACAAGTCTATTGGGGCTCGAACGCCCCTTCTCTTCTGAAGAGATCCTTAGAGCCATCAAGGAACTTCGCCAAGATCGAGCCCTAGGCCCCAAACGTTTTCTTTAGCCTTGTTTAGTATCTTCTGGGACTCGTCCAGACCTGATCTCACCTCGTTTTTCCACAAATTCCATTCCAGGGGCAATATCCAGGGTCCATGAGCGCGAGCTTCATAACTCTGGTCCCAAAATTGGAAGGGGCAGAAGACCTCAAAGACTATAGGCACATTAGCCTGCACAACAGCTCCTACAAAATCCTCTCCAAGGTCCTTGCCTCCCTCCTATGAGACTTTCTTTCTTGGGTTATTTCCCTGAACCAGGTGCTTTGTCGAGAATTGATAGATCCAGGATGGGGCTCTAGTAGCCCATGAGTGCATCACCCATGGCACCTCTCACAAATCCCATAGATAGTGATCAAACTTAATTGAGAGAAGGTCTACGACCATGTTGGCTGGCCATTCTGGACAAGACCCTCCTCAGGATGGGATTCAGAGATCGTTGGAGGGCCTGGATGCTGGTTGCATTTCCCATCCTTACTAATGGCTCCGCTAAAGGTTTCTTCCCTCTTCTAGAGGGAGCCAAGGTGACTCCCCCTCACCTTTCTAATTCGCTGTTGTGGCCGAGGTCTTTTGCAAATAAGCAGTACCAGCAAGGTCTCTTGAGAAGTTTTCGTATCGGCAACAGAAGTCCATTAATCTCGCATCTCAAGTATGCCAATGGCACCCTCCTCTTTTGTGATGCAACCCATCAACAGGTTGGCACCCTGCTCCTCTATCTCAAATGCTTCCAACTAGCCTCCGGCTTAAGGGTCAACACAGCTAAATCTGAGTTGATGGGAGCTGCAACTGAGGCCCAGGTTGTCCATGACCTTGCTGGTCAACTTTGCTGTGGGGTGGATCAGCTGTGCTCCAAATATTTAGGTTTTCCTTGTCTATCAACAAACCAAAGTTGCAGCTCTGGAACCCTATCATTGAAAAATTCGACCGCGAAACTCACTGCTTGGAAAGGCAGGTTCCTATCTATAGCGGGCCATATCACTCTTATTAAGGCATTCCCCTCTCGCCTGTCCCTGTTTATCAGAAGTCACTATTCCAAATGCCATCAACCATAGTGGCCCGCCTTGAATGACTCATGACTTATGAGGAATTTTCTTTAGTCCCCTTGTTTTTTTTTTTTGTTGGGTGGGGATGGGGGTTGGGGAGAAATTCCACCTAATATTGTAGGGCTGGTTGCCTATCCAAAGAGAAAGGTGGCCTTGGCATCTGTAGCCTTCGGAGATGCAGCTTTGTCCTCCTCAGAAAATGGTGGAACTTTGCTACCCAGGAAGACCATCTCTAGAAAGAGGTCATCTGCCACAATTACTGTTGTGTGGCTTCTGCCTAGTTTCCAAGGGTTTGGTGCAGTTTACTATCCGCTACTTTACTATCCGCAGTTTACTGTTCCAAGGCTTCTGCCTAGTTTCCCAGGGTTTGACACGGTTTCCACAAATGGTGGAGCTTTGTCCTCTGGGGCTTGGCACAGTTTACTATCTGCTAACATCTCTTCAAAGAAAACATTACATCTCAGCTTAGGACATGTAATAAAGCAAAATTTTGGGGCAGCCTTTAGATTGGGAATTCCACCCTACGGGAGTGATTTCGTGCCTGCCTTGCTCCTGCTATCACTAGATCTTCAGGCTACAGTGGCTGACCAATTCGAAGTCTTTAGCAACTTGAGCATTTGAAACTTGAAAGCCTTACTTCAAAAGTCCCTCTCGGACCAAGAGCTCTCCGACTTTAAGTCCCTCTCCTCCCTCCTACAATCAACCTTCCTCCTTGTTACAAATGAAGATATAATCGTTTGGATGCCAGCTGGTTCTGGTAAGTTCATGGTGTCTTCATTCTCTATTGGAAGTTGCAGCAGCTCCAACGTTTCCTCCAACTCCGCCTACCCTTAGTTCTAGAACCTGACACAACTCCATTTCCCCAAAGATCCAAGTATTAAGTTAAATAGCTATACCAGAGAGAGCCCTGATGGGGGACCCACTTCAAAAAAGGTGTTTGCCAGTACCAAACATGTGAAATATGTACAAATAAGGAGAAGAAACTAACACACACCTCTTCATTCATTGCAACATGGCATGGGCCACGTGAGGGAATTTGCTGCAGCTCTTCAATTGGACATGGGAATAGACATGGGTGGTCTGGCCATGTGCTGTGTCGACCTAGAACAACATTATTTAAGCGGGGTGATTTGGTTCAAGTGAACGGCTCTAAAAGGGAAAGGATAAGGCCCAAAAAGACATGGATAGAAGTTGTGTAAAGAGATATGGTGACTTATGGCCTCACTGAGGCTATAAACCTTGATAGAGCGACATGGCAGAACAAGATTTGTGAAGCCGAACCCAAATAGTTGCGATAAGGCTCGGATGATAATAATGATGATCAGGGGTCCACCCATAGCATAGTTATTGGAAACGATTCTGAATCTGAATCGAAATCATAGAATCACGACCGGCTAGAAGATTCATGTTTTCGGAATCGACGTCCAAACAAGAGGAATTGTGGTAAATGAGATTCCTATTTTTTAAGAATTGAAATTCAACCAAAATGGAATCAATATCCCTATATAGATGGAATTGAGATTCATATCTCTATGGAATCGAGTTTCCAACCTATTTGAAATTGACCAATATGGAATCAAGATTCCTTCATTTATAGAATCGGATGGAATCGAGATTCTGACATCTTTGGAATCGAGATTCGTACCAGCTTAGAATTGAAATTCGACCCAGATTGGAATCGAGATTCATAGCAGTTTGGATTCTTTGACCCATCTAACAATCGAGAATTGCAACCCCCTTATCATAAAGCGTTAAGCAAACACATGAATAAATATTGACAAATTTAGTAGTTAGTAAGAAATTACCTATTGGACCAATACAATGCATCCTTAAAGAATTAAGCAAAGCAAGTGGACCACCACTTTGGCTTCTATTAGTCATTTCATGCCAAAAAAGATGACTACGCCTTGTAGTTTGAGATTAATGTCTAGCTCGACTAGGTCGATGCCTTGAAAACTTCTAAACATCACTTCTACAAAAAAAGCAAAAAGAAAAAAAGAAGTGGTAGAATTCCAGCAAACATTAGGGATATGTGCCTGTGGTATTACGGGTGAAGGCATGGAGTATTCATTTTTTAACATTCAAGTTATCACATTTTAATACTCCAAGGCTCGGCAAAAGAAGTTATAATTACCATTGTTATCTTCAAAAAACATTGGAATGAAACTCATTAAGAACTGAATTCTAGACTTTTGCATTTGAATGTTGATTAACTTCAGTAATGCATTCATTGGATTATTGTTCATAGCACACATGAACTATAGAAGATAATCGTCTCCAGTTTTGGTTTCCAAATAACTCAAATCAAAATCCATAGATATTTAAGCCAATTTATAAGTCACACATTTATGCACCTAGAATATAAGTATTTGATTTTGTGGTATTACGATTCCAAAAAAAAAAAAAGGATCAAGGTTCTATGAGGGTGGAAACAACATTCCATGTTTGATTAGTTTGTTGTTTCTTGCATCTGTGACAATACTTCTTATTCAGGAATCTGGAATAAAAAACAATCGAAGCGATTATTGCTATTTATAGAAACTAGTTTCAACAAGTGTAGAATTGAGATTCACCAATTGAGGAATCGAGAATCAATAAATATTAGAAATGAGATTCTATAAGTGTTGGAATCGAGATTCATGAAAATGGGTTTGGTGAAGATTCCTTATCAGAATTGCCGAATTGGGGATTCAAATTAGAATAGCGACCTTTGGTGACAGATTTGGGTAACTATGGGTCCCCCCATTTTCCTTATCCAAACATATTGATCACGCAGACTCCATGTTGGCCGAGGCCCTTTCCATACTTGAAGGCCTTAAAAATATTAACCAGAATTGAAACCACATTGGGGTTGGGGTCGTTGCGGGGTATTCCAAGAACATCATCTCTCGAGCTATGATAGGTATTATTACCATGTCCATGGCAGCTCGCTCACATCTTTGATGAAATTTTTGATCTCTTCAAGCCTATACACATCTGCTGGTGACAAACGTAGCGCGATGAGAATTCCAAATTCAACAGCTTTGGTAAGAATGAAGCACTTTCAAGAATCAATTCGGGGACCATTCTGGCAAATTTTGAGCTTGAATAAACCGTAAAATCAGCAAGGAACAAGCCTAACACGAACACAAGTCGAAGAACCCTATGGTTTCTTCTCCACACCCCACGCTAGGATTAGAAAAGCTCAACCTTTTATTTCTTTTGCAATTTCGAAAATCATGTGGAATGACCCTCTCAAGGCCCCACACCTATATATTACTTTTTATATATTATAATCTAATGTTCAAAGATATAAAATGTCCATACGAAAATTAAAATGACCTTAAGAACCCTTACTTAAAAAAAATTGCATTGATAACTTTAACCCTATGAACAGTACATGTGAATAATACTGATGAACAATACCAACAAATAGTAATCAGTGAGCAGTAAATAAAAATATAAAAAATCCTAGAATCTTAAAAAACTTAAAAAACCCTAAAAATGAAACATACAACTAATATCAAAATATACATTCTTTGCAATCAAATAAAAATTAAAAATGAGAATAATTTTGTCTTGCACCATTCTTCCCTGGTTTGGATAAAACTCGCCCTAGACTTTGAAGTGTGCTAAGATGAATTTAGCATCAAAATCACCTTCTTCAACCTTTTTATTTGTTGGCTCAAAAATTATTTGTGGCAAGAAGAAATCCCGAAGAAATGAATCCTGATATGTGAAATAAAGAATTGGTAAAAACTTGTCAAATTTGGCTATCCCTGAACTCGTATTGAAAATTGCGTAGGAAAATTCAAATTCAATTTTCTGGCCTTTAGATGCTTTCTTGACATCTATTGCAATACACTTTGGAACTAGAGCCACAATTTGTTGTTTATGAGTTGATCACACTTTTACTGCGCTATTCTGATTCCAATACCTAAATCTCTTGAATGCCTCTTCGATATCCTTGAGCTCTTCTTCTTTTTCTTCGTGAATGGTCGGTCTAACCATGAAAACGTCATCATCATTATAGATTGGATCTCCTACAAGATCTTATTCTTCATCTACATAAGTATCAAAGCTTGATGGTCGATCCCAATCTACAACCTGCTGATTTTTATAGAAACTATACCAAAATAAAAAATTTCCTTCAAATTGAAAACCCTAAAGTGAATCCTACATCAAGATCTCCTATCACTTTTCTCTTGACCCTACTCCTCACATAGAGCACGTAGATGAAAAAGGTGGTACTCGAGATCTTGTTGAGTGGAAAGATCACCGTCTTGCGCATGAATGACACTCGCAAAATGTTGTGCCAGCTGTTGAACTTGCCTTTTAAGTTCCTCAATTTCTTCATCTCTAGGATCACGAAGTGGGTCTGTAAAAACCCCCTCCATGGCCCCTTTTCACTGCCATGTGTTCACTGAAATCACTAACCCTGTACAGATAATAAAAAAAACAACAAGATGTAGGCTGATTTGGAAAACATTGCCCCCCTAACCTTGATTGTAGTTTCCCGACTTTGTTATTGAAGAAAACATAAGCTCTAATACCAAATTGCTGTAGAGAAATTGAAAGAAACAATAAAATCAGCAAGGAACAAGCCAAACACAAACACAAGTCAAAGAAACCTATGGTTTCTTCTCCATACCCCAAGCTAGGGTTCCAAAAGACTAAGCTTTTCTTTCTTTTTCAATTCTGAAAATCAAATGGAATGAGCCCCACACGTCTTATAGATTATAATTTACTTGTTCAAAGACATTAAATGTCCATAGAATAATAAAAATGACCCAAAAAAGTCTTAACCTAAATAAAAACGTTCATAATAACAAATTTACCCCAATAAAGAGTGCCCATCAACAGTACCTATGAATAGTAATCATGAACCCTACCTATGTATAGTAACCAATGAAAAATAAATAACAACATAAAAAAAAATCCTAGAATCCCTAAAAAACTTAAAAACCCTAAAAGTAAAACCTATACCAAGATAAAAAATACATATTGTAAAATTAAATAAAAACTAAAAATAAGAATAATTTTGTCCTGCATCATTTCGGTCCAGAGGCTTCCTATTTTTTAGGATTATTGTTGGTTGTAATCAGTGTAGGAAAAATCAAACAATAATGGTTAACCAGACATGGGCCCGAAAGCGATTCAACAGGCCTAAACAGTTCTAGCCAGGCAAGTCCTCGGCAGTCAAAAAAGTGTTAAAAAAGTACAAAAATTACAAAAACTATCTAATAAAATATGAAAAACATATATAAAGAATGATTAAACAAAGCACATCCAATTGAAGCTCAAAATTAATGCAAAAATGGATTTTAAAGCATTGATTTGTGCCGAGGGGTATTTTTGAAATTTTTTTAAAAAAGATGGGAACATCGAGCCGATTCCGATCTACAATCTATGTCTTTTCAATTGTTTGTGATGTACAAGTTTTCAAAAACACGGATTTGAGATCTGGCTCAGAAATGAGCCACGCCCAAGGCAAATCCATTTTCTTTTTTTTTCTTTTTTTTTTGGTATTTTGGTGGAAGGGTTGGGTCTCTCTCTCTCTCTCGCT
>NW_006499973.1:5154708-5170774 GCF_000471905.2 Amborella trichopoda | reverse complement strand
AGAGAGAGAGAGAGAGAGGAGAGAAAGAGAGATGAAAAGAAAGAAGCAAAAAAAGAGAGAGTGACTTGAGAGTCCAATTAGGTCCCTGCACCTATCAAATCTCTTTTACATTAATGAAATTAGATAAATGGCAATACTGCTCATATAAATTGGAACTACGACACACTGGAACTAAGACACATAGGTCCTAATAACTTAAATGAAACAAAAATAAAAATAAAAAGAGTTCTAACACACCCCTTCTCTGGAGCATAAATGTCACCTATGAGCAGCTTGAAAGAAATTGTTTGGAACAAATTATGACAAAGGCCTTTGGTGAAGATCAGCCTTGGATTTCACCTACATAGCAAACACCTGCTTCGTAGTAACCCTCTCTCGAATAAAGTGCCAATCTACTTTAATATGCTTAGTTCTCTGATGAACGTTGAATTGTTGGCCTCACAGTACATCATCATAGGCTCAACAATAACAAATCTCATCTCCAGCACTATTGTCTTCAACCACATCGATTTACATGCAATATGTGCTATTGCCTCCATATTCAACCTCTGCACTAGATCTAGCCACAATATTTTCTTCCTTACTACTCCATGGAACCATATTTCCACTAATAAAGAG
This sequence comes from Amborella trichopoda, assembly GCF_000471905.2. The sequence goes on along the minus strand of NW_006499973.1, from coordinate 5,170,156 downwards.
ACAATAATATCCCATAGTAGACCACCTGTCAAGTGGAGAACTGCCTAATCAACATTTGAGTAGCTCTCAATGGTCAAATGATTATTTAACTTGTAAAATAGACCTCGACCTGGAGTTCCCTTTACATGCCTCAAATTCTATGTACAAATGTCTCTTCAACTGACCGATTCCTTCTTGATCATTACATGTAATGACAATATCATCAACATTAACAACTAAGACAATCATCGTGCAGTTCTGTCTACAGATAAACACTGAATGATGTGCATGGCCTCGTCCAAATCCATATGCAACAACAATTTCACTAAATTTCTCAAGCCATGCAATGTCGAGGACCACCTTAGACCGTAAACGGCTTTCTTCAACTTACATGCCTTGTCTTACTCTCCCTGATCAACAAACCTAGATGGTTGCTCCATATACACCTCCTCTTGTAAATCACAATGCAGGAAGGCATTCTTGACATCAAGGTGCCACAATGACTAGCCCTTGTTTGCTGCTAGAGATGTAACCAAATGAACTGCATTAAGTTTAGCAATAAGAGCAAAAGTTTTAGAGTAAATCAATGCCAAAGATTTGGGTATATCCTTTTGCAACCAATCTGGCCCGTAATCTTTCAACTGTGCAACAGGCTAATATTTTATGGCCAAAATGCAACACACGACACCCAATAGTCCTTATTCAAAAAAGCAACTCAATAAGCCCCCATGTATCATTCAAGTTCACCACGGTCATACCCTCTTCCATTGTTTTCTGCTACTACTATGAGAAAGTGCTTCCTGATGAGACTTACGGATAGAAATAGATGAAAGAGCTAAAGCAAAACTCTGATTGGATGAACATAAATTTGTAAAGGTAACAAAATGAGTAATTGGATATTAAGTACAAGACCTCACACCTTTATGGATGGCAATAGGTACATTATTATCATCTGATACAGAATGTGAGTAAGAAGCAATAAGTGGATCCATAGACAAAGATGATGATTGAGCGGATGGCTAAGTCGGTGGAGAGTGTTCATCCTATACTTTTCTTCTCATGTAAACCTTTATGGGCCGCCTCGATGTGTAGAAGTAATAGGTTCAACAGGGCCAGGTAATTGAAGTGAAGAAGTATCAACAGGAATACAAAGAGAAACTATAAGAGATTGACTTGATACTCCTTCCAGAGCTGGATAAAAGATGTATGTATTAAGGATACGACCCTCTTATGGAAAATAAAGAGTATTCTAAAAAAAACACAACATCAACACAAACAAATTTCTTTCGAAAACCAAGATGATAGGAACGAGAACTTTTCTGGAGGAATGAATACCTCGATAAAACACACGAGGATCTAACTTATTAACACGTGAAGAAAATAAACACACATAAATCATAGTTGTTGGGAATGGGATTGGAAACTGTTCCAGAGTTAAGCCAGGGATCAACGGATTGAAGCTATTGAGAAGATGCCTATGATGGGGATCGACAGTCATACATCCTCAAACATAAGGAAAACGATCCATGTATATTAGAGATTGACTTCCTCAATTAGTTAAGATTAATATTACAATAATTGGGAATGAGATCCTTTGATTAAGATCTGAAGTTCCCAACCGCAAGTTTTATCAATTCCTTGAAACCACAATGGGAAAAATGATCCAACTTAGTATGGAGCGATGGATAAATTTTATAGGAGCGAGGTTCATTAAGTTGAAAAACAAGGCACTCTTGTAAGTTTAAACAGGCTCCCTGGCTTTACGTAATCTTAAATTTTTGTAAAATAAACAATGAACTTAAAATTATTCCATAGTATTAACATATTTAAAAAATATATTCATTTAGTAAATTATGGCATTTATAGTTTGTGTAGTTTGATTCTTGTAAAGTACCAAAACATGTGTCGTCATCTTTTTCTATGAATAGGAACAACACAGTAATATGTAATAAAGTTTAGCCCAAAATATTATATACATGAAATAATTTGTTGTTTATTGAGGTTTATTAAATAATAGATTGCCCATTAGCAAAAGGGGTATGGAGCGTTTCGTTATGGATGATCATGGGGGGATTTTATGTAGTGTGAAAAGTTCCAAATTATTATAAACTATTTACCTTTTAAGAAAATATATTGCCTTTAAGGAAGCACTGAAATATAAAAGTTCTTGCAATGACTACCAAAGTTATAATGCAATAGAACCTAGATGCAATATACGGGGATCCTTGTGTTACAATGTAATACAATCTGGACCCCATGACTCCTAGGACTGAGAACCCTATCATTTAGGAACTAGATCCCAAAGAAGCTGGGGACTCAAACACATGATTAAAGGAACTCATTCCTTTGAAAATGGATCAAGATCCTAAATTCCAAAAAAGTGATCCTTGGAAGATCCCTTTCTTGGATGTTAGGATTGAGATCCGAAGGGATTGCCTACCAAAGTATGCCATTCCGGTAACTATGACCCAAACACACAAGGAGGAACAACAAACAATGGAGAAATAGGAAAGAGAACAAAGTGTGGTTTTTTTCCTTTCAAAATTGAAGAGAGCATTATAAGATTAATTAGAAAATAATGAAAGAAAATTCGGCGGCCCAACGCCTAGGCGTGGACTAGGTGGCCTGTCCTAGGTGCCGCCTTGAAAATATGATAATTAATCAGTAAATATTTATTAATTCGTAATTATTAATTTATTGGTAACTGTTGATTAATAATTATTGAAAATGCTTTTTGCATGTGATAGTAATTATAAATGTATTGGTAAATCCAAACATAGTATTAATTCATAATTATTAATTTATCGAAAATGCTTTTTTCATGTAAAGTAATTATTAAATAATTGGTAAACTAAAAATTAATATTAAGTCATAATTATTAGTTTATCAAAAAAACTTTTTACATGTGATAGTAATTATTAATTTATTGGTAAAGCAAAAAATTTTATTGATTTGCAATTATTAATTTATCAAAAATGCTCTTTGCATATAACAGTGATTATTAATTTATTAGTAAACCAAAAAAATAGTATTAATTCGTAATTATTATTTATCAAAATGTTTTTTGCATGTAACAGTAATTATTAATTTCTTGGTAAGCCAAAACATAGTATTAATTCGAAATTATTAGTTTATCAAAAATTCTTTTTGCAAGTGAAAGTAATTATTAATTTATTGATAAACCAAAAAAATACTATTAATTCGTAATTATTAGTTTATCGAAAATTCTTTTGCATGGGATAGTAATTAGTAATTTATTGGTAAAAAAAACAAGTATTAATTTGTAATTATTAATTTATCGAAAATGCTTTTTGCATGTACAGTAATTATTAATTTATCGAAACTGCTTTTTGCATATAACAGTAATTATTAACCAAAAGATAATATTAATTCCTAATTATTAATTTATCGAAACTACTTTTTGCATGTAACAGTAATTAGTAATTTATTGGTATACCAAAAAATAGCATTAATTCGTAATTATTATATAGTATATACAATGAAATGGGGAAGGTGTGGGGGATCCAACTTTAGAAAAAAAGACAACACATGCCTCCTTTGGGTTTGGGCGCCGACCTAGGTGGCCACTTTAGCGCCTAGGTCGCTCAGAGCCCAAACTGACAATGCCATAAGAATGGTGAAGCAATAGAATGAAGTGTGACAAAAATCAAGTAATGATCCAAACAGTGCAAGCTACTTACTCATACTCGCCACTAATCGTCCTCCTTATCCTTAAATCCTTAAGAAACAAGGAGAAGGATAAAAAGTCATAGAGCAGTGAAAAGATTAGGTTAATTTACTTACAAATGACAAACTGAAAGGAAACATCGGAGCACATAGCATTGAGGACAAAGAAAAGGAAGTACATATAGTTGTACCCTGTCGAGACACAATAGACAGTGATCCATTAGCCAAAGTAACATAGATATTAGGAATACACTTATCTAGAAAAACAAAAATAGTGGACTCACCAGTCATGCGGTCGGAAGCTCCTGAGTCAATAACCAAAGACTTAAGTTTCTAAAGTGCAAGAAGAAAAAGCACCTAAGTTAGCAAAGGTGGTATTAGAAGTGGAAAGGTGAACAGTGGCTACTATAGTATTTTAACAAATTTATTATATTCTTCTTTTAAAATCACAACAAAGTCACCAGCTGAATTTGACTATTGTTGATGATCACTACATCCAATGAGATAAACATCATTACCCTCAAATGTTTGTGTATGTAAGGGCCACAATTTTCTCCCAAGCCAATATCGCAGCACGAGAAGACAGATGTAATGTCAAGCGAGAAGGCGTATGGAGTATTGCCGTCTAAGGAATTGCCAAGTGTGTTTAAGGAGCAGCACCGGTTGGAAGAGAAGAGAGCAACACCGGTTGGAAGAGAAGAGAGAGCAGCAACACCGGTTGGAGGAGAAGAGAGAGCAGCGCCGATTGGAAGAAAAGAGAGTAGCGCCGGTTGGAGCAGCACCGGTTGGAGCAATGCCGATTGGAAGAGAAGATAGAGCAGCGCCGGTTGGAAGAGAAGAGAGAGCAGCGCCGGTTGGAAGAGAAGAGAGAGCAGCGCCGGTTGGAAGAGAAGAGAGAGCAGCGCCGGTTGGAAGAAAAGAGAGTAGCGCCGGTTGGAGCAGCGCCGGCCGGATGTTTGATAGTGCAGCGCCGGGAGTGTCTTAGTCAAACATACAGCCTCTGTGCATGTCAGAGTCACCCCGTACGTGTCAGAGCAATGAGTGATTGCGTCAGCCACAGTGTTTTCCAACCACCCTCTCCTTTTAAGCGTTGGGCAACACGGGACTCTCCCATTTTTCCCTCAACTTTTCCCTCTCTCTTGAAGTTCATTGCTGCCCCTTCCCAGACAGCCCACTGGTGAAGCCAAGGAAAGCCCGTGAAGAAGTTAAGATTTGCGAGGATTTGTGATACCGTGAGAAGTCAAGATAAATGGGTTTAGCTTTATGCATCCATGAATGTTGTAAAAATGTTGAAATGGATTAGATGATATAAAGAAAAATGTGAAGAATGAATGGGTTAACATGAGGTTGAAGTTTCAGTTTGTGTTTCTCAATGTCATGACTGTGTCTACCACATGTTTGATCTTTTTATTTATGGAAACTCATGAAATAGCTCACTATGAGACTCCTTATCACGAATAAGGTTCCAAGTCCAAAGTGTAGCTTGGCTAGGAAATATTAAGTGTTCTTTAAAAGTATGTTAATGTGAGAATGTGAATTTCCAGAACTGTGAATGTTTTTACATCTATAGGTTCGATGACCAAATGGCATCCAAATAGGATCAAATCGGTCCCAAATGAAAGACGTGTGTATACTCCAAGTTTATTTTTTGTCATGATAATATTTTGTATGGATAAAAAGATATGGCCCTAAATGCCGAGGCATGACACTGTTCACAGTCGCTGCTATTTCCAGCAACTGTGGCCTTCTTTGGGCAATGCTTTTGACCTAGCTAATGGTATCCAAAAACGTTGACATTATCGCCATTGGAAAGGTCTATGAAAGAACTTAAAGTTGCATCTTTTGAGATGTTTGAGACTCCCCACGGATTTTGAACTATGACCTGAATTGTGCGAACATGTCACTGCACACTGTCGCAGGGAAATTTCCAGCAACTAAGGCTCACTTTATACTGAGCTATTGACCCATCAAATGGCACCTAAATTTCTTCAAATCACTGTTTTTGTAAAGAAATGTGTGTTAGCTCAAGGTTTTATGTTTGAGGCATCCTGAAACTCCCCCTACATCGGGAGCTACGCCCTCACTAAGAAGGGCATGTCACTATTACTTGTCACTGCATCATTGTATGACCATGCGACACTAAGTTGTCTTGATATATGATAAATGTGAATGTCATATGATAAATTCCATGAGAATGCCATAAAGATATGTAAATGATGCCGTGTAAACTGTACTTTGTAAGAAAAAAAGGCCACGAACGCGATAATGATGAAATGAATGAACAATGAATGCCAAATGCTACTGAGAAAGCTTATGTGCTTGTGATAGCTGATGAAATGCATGTCTTTTGCTAAATGCTACGACGCTATGATGAAATATGATTCATCTGTTATGAGGCAATGAATGGCCACTGCTTATATTGTTATTGATCACTACACGGTGGGACACTCACCGGTAGTGGATATTGTGCTGTTATATTGATGAGAGTGTTGACCACTACACATTGGGACCCGAGCCCTTTGGTAGCGGATATTGGACTTATTGATGGGAACATTAGCCGCTACGCGGTGGGACCTGAGCCCATCGGTAGCGAGAGCTAGGTTCACGAAAACAATGATGAGGATATTGGCCACTACGCGGTGGGACACTTATCGGTAGTGGATACTACTATGATATTGCCTGCTACGCGATGGGACACTCATCGATAGTAAGGAAAGGGATGTCGGCATATCCCCTAACCTGAATAATGATAGGAACGGGTTAAGGGAGAGGATAAAGGGTCCCACCCTAGAATTATGAAATGATATGTGATTGATGCCTTACAAGGCAAGGGCCTATCGAAACCCCAATACGCGCTGAGGACTGTGTGAGTGTGTTACGAAGTGGATACACCACTTGTCATTACCCTCGCTCCTGTGTGATGGTAGAGGTCTTAAGCAATGGGATTAGCTTAGCCTGATGGATAGGGTCTCTACCACGGGAGTAGGTGATTCAAGAAGTGCGTGGGTAATGATTGAATTTCTTTATAAGGAATTCTTAGCATTATAATGATGGAATGATTATGATTCCATTAATTAAAGGCTCTGATCACACTAATTTAGAGATGACTTCCGTTGAAATGAAATGTTCATATTCGATATCTTTACTTGATATGCATTTATGCTAAATTATAACTCTATATTGATAAACTGTTCCGTTGTCACATATGGATAGCACCACCACAGATGTATAACACTAGACCTGCTTACTGAGCTGTATAGCACATCCCATTATTTCTCCTCTACTTGTAGAATGATAGCGACAGGTACAGAGCTGGAAGTTCGTGTTTGGCGGCTGGAAGGCAAAGCTAGTGTTCTTGAAGAAGGTGCTTAGACCTTGTTTATCCCTGGTTTTGTTTGGTTCCTGGTGGTTATGTGTAATATTGGGCTTTGATGCACCAAACTGAATGTAATATTTTGGAAGATTTTTCTATAATGAATTTGGTGTGCGAAGTTTTTTCTTACTCTTCTGCTAGTTAAGCTGGTCGCTTTAGCTCTCTTCCATGGTTTGCTCGATTTCCAAATATAAAGGCGTTGAATCCACTCCTACTTGAGTGACAAACGTTACATTGAACCACGAACCCACGCTTGATCGCCCGTCGCCGCGTAAGGTACGGTGGTCGGGGGCGGGGTCGTGACAGTGTAACTAACTAAATTTTCCCAAGCAGGCTTACCAACCTTATCCCAAATTATCAACTGTACAATTGATACCCATACAATGCGTACACGTTTGAGTTCCAAGACCCCTACCTTCCATCACTTCTACCACGGCTTCTTCCTTGGTCACGACCATGTCCCCAACCGCTGCCTCCATTACCTCCATAAATATATTCAATGTTGATCCATCACTAACACTCGAGTAAGAAGACGGCGTAAGAGAGGCAAACATTGACACGTTGAATGAACACATACACATAATTGAGGCACAATAGCTTACTACTTGCCAAAATCTGCCCACGAACAGGATTGTACTTAAGAATTAAGATCCGATAAAATATTTGGAAACTATGAATTCTTCACGTTGCTTCCACTGTAATTCTACATAACCAGATATAAGCTGATAAAGATTTAACTCTTCCCACCTACCTCTAAAGGTACCATAATATTCACTCCTATTACCTTGTTGCAAGCTAAACATTTTCTCAAACAATTCATATACCCGAGAGATGTTCATATCCGATGAATATGTTTTTTAGTGTGTCCCAAATTTCGATAATGGAGTCAAGAAACATCACATTTGCATTTATTTGAGGTTCCATACTACTCCACAACCTAGTCATGATTATGTAATTCCCTCTTAGCCACTCATATCTATTATCAGAGTCACTAGGCTTGTCCTCAATCAATTACTTCAATTTCCTCCTAACATCAAGGGATACTTTAAAAGAATGAGCCCACACAATATAATTGGACTCATTTAACTTTACTGAAGTATTTTGTATCCCCACATGTTCAAGAAGACTGAAGGTCCTGGGTTGAATTTCATTAGCCATGAGTGTATGAAATAACATATAAAGAAGACAACCAGGGTGAACAGAATACAAGCACTCACAACAAGCCTAGTGTAATACTAAGAACCATAGTTCCCTTAAGCATTTTGGAAACCAAATCGATTTAGGAATCGGAAGCAGAAGATTCTTATTTTCGGAATCCACGCCCGTAAAAGAGGAATCGTGGGGGACGAGAGTCATATGTTTAGGAATCGAGGTTCGACCAAAATAGAATTGAGATCCCCACATAGATTGAATCGATTCCTAGCTCTTTTGAATCGAGTTCCGATCTAGCTGAAATCAACCAATATGGAGTCGAGATTCCTTCATTCACATAATCGAGAGACATCCATAGAGTCGAAAGGGAATTGATAGGGAAACAATACATGTCTCAATGTCATTCATTGACCGACATGCCATACAAGCACGTTTACATTATTTGTATTACGTTATTCTAACATCTTGGAGTTGCAATCTCTCCATTGGATCAATACAATGCATACTTAAAGAATTCAGTAGAGAACATGGACCACCACTTCGGTTTTTATTGGCCATTTCATGCCATAAAAGATGACTATACCTTGTAACTTGAGATTGGGTGTCTAGCTCAAGTAGTTTGATGCCTTGGAAAACTTCTAAACATCACTTCTAAGAAAAAAGCACAAAAAAAGTGGTAGAATTCTGGCAAATGTAGGAACTAGTTTCAACAAGTGTAGAATCAAGATTCACCAATTATGGCATCGAGAATCAGTAAATATTAGAAATAAGATTCTATAAATGTTGGAATCAAGATTCCTAAAATAAAAAATCGAGATTCCAGACTTCTCGAAAATGGGTTCCATGAAGATTCCTACTCAGCATCGTCAAATCAGGGTTCCGAATCGAAATCACGACCTTTGATGAGAGATTCAGGAAACTATGCTAGGGAACAACTCTAGAAAAGAATGAAAGAGATATTTTATCATTAGAATCTGAGCATTGTCACTTTCTTAAACTTGCACTAACTAGGGCAACACCACATTATCCAAATCTGAGTATTACCATGCCACCACTCTTTGAGTAGACTAGGGAAGCATCTACAATTCTCACATGAAAATTTTTAGGGTTTTGAGAATAACTCTAGGGAATCATCCACGGTTTCCCACAAACCTCGAAACTAGGCAACACTCCCTCTATTGATCTCGATCTTTAAAAAGGAATCACATAAATTGGATGATCATTACACTAAACAGCAGACCCACAGCGTACAAAACCCTAGGAAACACCCTAGGGTTTAGATCATATAGCCCTAGTTTCTTCTCTTTTTCTTTCTTTTTCCTTTTTAATTTAATCAAACACGCCAAGAGTCTAAACTTTTGATAAAAACAGCAAAGACAGTAAAAAATATTTAGGGGAGAGGAAAAGAGTAAGATGGAAGAAAAGATGAAGAGCAAGAGGAAGGAAGGAGAGGAAAAGAGTAGGATGGAAGAAATGATGAAGAGCAAGAGGAAGGAAAGGATCAATGCTCTGACTCCATTTCAAAGAAGCGAGAGAGAGAGAGAGAGAGAGAGAGGAAGAGAGGGAGAGATGAAAAGAAAAGAGAGAATAAGAGAGATTGACGTAAAAGTCCATTAGGTCTCACGCACCTCTCAAATCTATGTTAATGAAATTAGAAAAATGGATATAATGCCAGCTAGAATAAGGACATGAAAGACCTAATAACTTATATGAAAGGAAAATAATCATAACAAGACTTTTAACACATTAAATAGCTTGTGTTACTCTACAACCAATGACTCTAAATACCGGTATAGAATAAACATGTCGATATTAATATCCAATATGCATCACATAGGGAACCTCAAATCTCTAGAATACAATATCGATAGGAATAAAATGTCACGAAAGTTACATCCACTGAAATATTGAAGAAGTACCACTCCTACGTTATAGTAACCAAAAAATATGTATCATCTATCCCTCGATTGCAATCAATGACGATAATTAAGAATTTCAACCATACAGTGGTGTGGAGCATAACATTGGTTCAATATATCATATAAAGTAGAGACCATAAGGTTATCCCTGGGTATATAAAATAGAGACCATAAGTTCTTAGATACAGCCCATATGACAACCCAATTCGATAGCAATAGAATGTGGTCCAATTTTAATCTGATGCACAATCAACGTGTATGGAGTATGACAAATTCAGTATGGTGCAAAAGGAAATTTCCACAGGTAAAATGGAACTTTTAAGATCAACAGAAGACTAAAACCTTGCTATTATGTAGGTGAATGGTTCCGAAATTCAGCTATAACAATGTCTATCAGAAATCATAGAAATGGGCTCGAAATGAACTATGCTCATTCTAGTATGTATGGGAACCAAAAGGCATGAAAAGAGCAAGTATTAATTCATGAGGGGCTCAAAGTGAAGATTACCTTGCTGTAAATGAGCAATGGACAACACAGAAGGTGGCTGCGGATCACCTCCAATATCTTCTTTATTGCTCAAGAGAAGGTTGTCATTGTATGCACCACAGCCAAGGTAGAGAATGGTGGGGGGGCATCACTCTATATGCCTCTCCATCTCTCTCTCTTATAATCTCGCTCAAGCTCTAGAAAGACCACACCTTGGACGTTTGTAATGCTCAAAACATATTTAGGGATTTTAAGTTAAAGAGGTTATATAATGAGAGAGAATTAAGGTTTTGAACTGGTCTGTTTATTAAATTAAATTAGGACCACATATCATGGGTATCAATAGCTTGGAGAGAAGCTTGATCCTAATCTTTTAACCACATCACTAACTATCATAGATGTCTAGTTGAGATAAACCACCTTTATCCCACATGTGCAAGAGTAATTCCAAATTTCCTATATCTTGTAACTTTGGAAATCAATAAAATTCACATCACATATATGTTCATGGTTTTCTATAATTGTGTGAAGTAAAAATTAAGAGATGGGTATGCTCCTCAAATCTTTACACTTTTCTTCTAGCTGTAGAAATAAATTTTGAATTTGAAAGGAGCTTTCTCTCACTACACCTCACACCTTCACACACTTGGTGTGTCATAAGGCACACTTATTGTCATATCACACACTTGGTGTCATACTCTCACATTTGATCAATAAGATCGATCTTATAATTGGCTTAAGCTCCTTGGATCAAGGGAAATATCAAGGAAGTATCAAGAGTGGCACATGCGATAGAGCACAGACGTGCACTAAAAAAACAAAGCACATGACACCAAATAAACCCCCTCACATGAGGCACAACACCCATATGTGGATGACAACAGCCACATATCACCAACGACTGACGTTGCGCTGATGTCAACTCCACGTGGATATGAGCAGTGGAGCCCATTGGCCATTTGGGTGCCATGGCTTGTTGTCCTTAAGTGGAATTTGGGAATCTTTAATGTATAGAGAGTTTTGACCAAGAAAAAAATTCTAAAAATATAAAAAATCTCTAAAAATCATTGTCAATAATTCTCAGTTGTTCTAAGTAGTTATTGGACACCACTGTTTCAAAAAGCAGACCACCAAGCGCTTGGGCAGCCGCCTAGGCAGATATCCCTGGTCGCCCGCCTGAGCCCTCCTACGGCTTGCGCCCCGCCCAGGGGTGGAAATGCGACTCCTTGAGAGTATTTTTGGGTCATTTTTTTAATACTAAAGGGGAAAAATTATGGGTTTTATGTTCATTTGAAACCTAAAACCCAGTAGAGGCTATTTCAGAGAGAGAAAACCCAAAAAAAAAAATTCTACTGGACCGCTTAGGTTTTGGGCGCCAGCCTTGGCACTAAGCATCCTGGACCCCCTCGCCTGCCTACCCAAAGCCTTTTTGGTATAACGCCCTTCAAATTGTTCCTCATGATCTAGGGGTTTTGTGACTCTATGGATACCAACTCTGGATCCTAGTTCGCACAAATCCGACAAGTCGTGTTCCAGATTACTCCCACTGTGACCAAGAACCACATAAAATCTTCATATCAAGGCCATAGTTGTAAAGATCAGGAGCACGAATGGTACCAGGATCAAGATAGGGAGCTGGGGATGGTGAAATGCTAGATCCCCTATGGTTGGGAATGCTGTCCGCACAATGCACATATTTGGGATCGAGATCCCTAATTGCTAGGGATAGAAATTCCAACCATTTGGAGATCTTGATCCTGACCTTTTGGGATCATGATCCCCACTTTTTGGGGATCTAGCTATCAACAAAGTGCATGATAATCTAGGATTATGTATATTCTTTAAATTAGTGAACTCATTATTTATAATAAGTAAGCAATGCAACTATAATTAAAGTATAGTTGTGAAGCTAGCTGACTATAAACAAAGAAAATCATTAGGTTGATTGGTGTCTTGGTCCCTAAGGTTGGGATGGAGATCCCTAACAACAGAAATCATGATCTCAAATTTTAAAAATCGAGATCCCTTAAAGATCCATTCCAGGAGCAATGAATCGAGATCCTAGAAGGGATCACCTACCAAAGTAGGCAATCCCGATAACTATGGTCAAGGCCACGACCCCAATAATATGAACCTTCAACACAGGTAGACAATGGTTACCAAGGTTCCAATTTTACTTCACATCAGCTAAAGAGGGTGACGAATTCAGGTTCGACAACTTCGCCTAAGCGAAACACTAGTCCAACACTCTTCCATATGAATTTGCAGATCATCAACCCCCTTGGGCAATCTCAACCTCGACAGCTTTGGCGATCAAATTCAACTTCTTTCGTTTTTTCTTTAAGATTCTAACCGGACTTGAGGCAATCATTAAAACCGTCACTCTATATGTCTTATGAATAACAATGTGACAAGAGAAGAATTTGTGAATCCAGTGGAAAAGAGATGTTGTCCTACCCAAAATTTAAATTCCTTTCAAACATATGTTTCATTCATGCACTTAATTTTTTCAATAAAGACCAGGCCATTACAGGTTTTTTGTAATACATTCTCCTTATACCTTTTCTATTTTAATGCACTTTGGAAACTATATTGTGGGCTCAATTCAGCAATGATTTCTCACAAACTCTGCGTTTTATAATCCACATTTTTCATAAAAATGCAAGTCCTGAAGGCCATGAAAGAAATCGGAGTTTTATTTAATGCGTCTACATGAAGAACAGGGACCAACTAGAGTATAATTTGATTGAATAATCTCTTCATTGTCCAATAAAATTTAAAGATGTGAAGAGGCACTCCATAAGCCAATCTTGTGTTTTCCTTATTTAACAAAACACAAATATTTTAAATGACTAATTAAAATATTTGCATACTAGCAACAATTGTGACAAAGATGAGCCCCACTTGTAGATCACATCATCCTGCATACCATCAACACACCAGTCAATTAAACCAAAGATGACTAGAGGAGGAAGACTCGTTAGGTACAAGATTGAATCCGTGAACTAGATTGAAAATGAAGAGGACGTGAATTTGCATTTACTGATGATGATGATGACAACGACGACGACGACGACGACAAGGACAATTAACTAAGGATCCCCAGTTATCAATAATCAAATACCTGAATATTCAAACTTGAAAAACTCTAGGATGATTATTTATGAATTTATGGGTTGGTGATTTAAATTATAATTATCATGAAAAATGGTAAAGATGGTCCATCATAACCAGTTCAATTTCTTATTGAGAATTGGGAGGGTGATTTTTGACTGAGCACTTCTAGTTCCGGGTGATTTATGCATTTAAGATTTCCCAATGTAACTTGGCATTTTGAGGTATCTCAAACATTCCCTTCTCCAATAGTGGTTCTCTACAAGCTCATTGAGGAGCCAAATATTGGCGGGACATTTTCTTTTATTTTCCTTACTACATGGTTACAGCCAAAAGACCTTCAATGGAATAAATGGACATGGGTGAAGTTAGTTTTAACAAAGGCCTCAGCCTTTGCATGTGTGCTTTGCAGGGGCAGGTTGCTACTTTGGAGGTCTAAATGGCGAATCTTCCATTGATGATATAGGCTAGCATGGGCCCTCATTGCCATGACAGTTTGTGACTTATTGTTGACATGGCAGTGTGGGATCCCAACGTGTGTCATTTCACATGAATTTTTCTATTCCATAGTGCCCATTATGTTTTGTATTTTCTAAGCTCATTAATGTCCAGGGAAGTCAAAGAGAATCAATGTATTGGTTCTTCTGTGTTTGGAACTTGTGGTAGATTTGAAAAAATGGAGGATGATTAATAGTCTTTGGAACCAATCACAAAGTCTTCGCGAGCACACCCACAAACTTTTTTCTAAGCCATTGGGATAAAAAACCAACAACTGGCTACCACCCCCGAGAGGAAGTTGTATTTTTTCTTTTTTCATTTTCTATGGGAATTCTATGGCTTTAAAGAATGTTGACCATTTGGTAAAAGCAAGTATAAAAGGGGGTGCGTTGTGTCATTTGTGGTTGTGCGTAATCTTGAACTGAAACTAATGAAATTTGAATAGAAAATCTAAGTGGAAGAGCCTTTCTCCCACTATCTTTCTCCCTCTTCCTCTCATTTTGTTTTTTTTTTTTCTTCTCTCTTTAGATGTTGTATTATTTTTCCCTAACCATTTGGTATCGAAGCCTAGAAAGAAGCCTCGTCTTTTTTTCTCAAAAAAAAAAAAAAAAAATAGTCTTCTTTCATGGCACAAAGAAGGGCTAGAGGTCGGGGAGGATGAGGCAACTTTTTTGGAAGCAATGGGGGAATGACGAGTTGATGGATTTGCATCGCCAAGTTGAGCAATTGACGCACAAAAAGCTTTTAAATGATTTGAAATGTCCTTGAATCTTGTCAAGACTCTTTCTAGCGACGAGTCTGAGGTTAATCCCGCCACGCAACGGTGTCGACGTGACGAGGGGACTGAGGACAGATTTAGATTTGATAGAGACTCTATCAAGCTTCACATACCGGAGTTCCATGGAGAGCTACATCTCAAATAATTACTAGATGGGTGCAATTTGCATACGGATGCATCCGTAGGTGTAGAGGGAAGGTGCATCTTCAAATTTATCATGGTATATAATTTTGATGTAAAATGTTCTTAGGATTATCTCAAAATCTATTTTTATATCTAATTATAAAATCTTAAATTTCAAAAATGGTTAAAATCAAGTAGATCTATAAACATATGGAAATCTTGAAAATGGATGGTGTAGATAATATGTTGTAAAAATGCACTATTTCTGAGACTTAAAATCTTTTAATTTTTCATAGTCATACATCTCGATGTCAAGATGATCAATTAAAGGGTTTTTT
>NW_006499973.1:5117442-5154688 GCF_000471905.2 Amborella trichopoda | reverse complement strand
CTCCTTACTAGATTGGCTTAGTGCCGTCAAAAGTCCTTCGACTATAAAGAAACCCCGGAGGAGCTTCGCATGAAGTTGTAGCCACTAGATTATGTAGCTATGCCTCTGCAAGGTGGGATCAAATCCCATAGCTTCGATTTCAAAAAGGAAAGCCTAAGGTCGCCTCTTGGAAAACGATGACGTCAAAGCTGAAGGAGAGGTTCTTGGCAGTAACACATTATTTAATAGTATCTAGCAAGAGACTAAGAGCCTATCGGAATATACAAAGATGTTTTACCAACTCATGGTAAGAAATGACAAACAAGAAACGGAGAAGCAGCTCATTTCTAGGTATGCTAGTGCCTTGCGACTAGCCATTGGACATGAGGTTGAGATGCACCGTCTATAGAAGATTGATGACGCTTATCGATTAGCGTCAAAAGTAGAGGCGAAACTTAATCGAGTCAATGTTAGACGGCTCACTGACACCCATGGCTCTTCTAAGAGCGCGGTGTTCAAAAGTGAGGACTCAAACACCAATGGGAGTAAACAAATCTCCCAAGGATCCCACTTCCGACCGTCGTGGTTATGTCCCTCTCAATCGGCCCTCTAGGCCCCACCGAAGCCTATAACTTGCCTCAAGTTTGGCCAAACTGGTCACCTTTCAAGTGAATTTCCCCAAAGGCAGCTTGATTCATGAATCAATCTAGCAGAGGACGCGGGAAAGAGGATTTATTAAGAACAGTTCTGGACCCACCTATGATGAAGAGCCTGAGCTGGTACATGAAGCAATTGAGCCCGAGGTAGGCGAAAGCTTGGTAATCCGCCGTGCTCTGACCACTCCTAAGGCTGATCTAGGTGAACATTGGCTTCAGTCAAGCATTTTTAAGACCCGATGCAAAGTTGGTGGCAAGTTATGCACAATTGTAATTGATGGCTGTAGTTGTGAGAAATTAGTCTCACAAGAAATAGTGGACAAGCTCAAACTGAAAACCCAGCAGCATCCGAAGCCATATCGCATTGCATGGCTCAAGAAAGGCAAAGAGGTAAAAGTCTCTCAGTGCTGCCTTGTTTCTTTTTCTATGGCGAAGGCATATAAAGATGATATATGGTGTGATGTCGTTCCTATGCATGTGTGTCACATCGGCCAGCCTTGGCACTTTGATAGGGTGTAATACATGATGTTCACAAAAACACTTGGAAGGGATTAGCAATGGGTCTACATTTTAATAAGCAGTTGAATGGTGCCCATAGGAAGAAAGAAACTCAAAAAAGAATTCCAATGGACAGTGATGAACTCTCCAAATGGACAGTGATGAACTTTCCATAGGTTTATCCGATTTATCTGAAGGTGTCGTTGTGCCAAGCATGTAGGGAGATATCAGCAGCTCCCAGCCAAACCTATTTATGGAGGCCACCCATGTCCTGGCTCCACTAGACCAAGGATATAGATGCTCCTTTGAACTAAGGGTTCTTTCCGTGTAGGGCTCTGATGGCCCTCCCTTCTAAAGGGAAAGAGAACAATACTCCACCATTGGGTAGTCTAAGACAACCCAGGTCAGGTTTCCCCACATAGCCTGGCAGGTCATCTCTTTGTGGCAGTATTTTGAAAGTTCACGTCAGGCCAAGGACTCAGCCCTTACCCGAGCCGAGTTACTCAGGCCAGTCCGAGTTACTCACCCTA
Source organism: Amborella trichopoda (assembly GCF_000471905.2). Next base: position 5,153,025 of record NW_006499973.1, on the reverse strand, counting down.
GTAGTTCACATGTGAAAAACACTAAAGAAAAACACAGATGAAAAAGGAAGAGGGGACAGGTGGCTTGGCCACGTGCCCAAGCATGCAGCCTGCCTTCGACGCCATTTCCCACAGCCCTATCCATTTTCTCTCGATCTTATCTCCCCTCTCACTCTCTCTCTTTCCCGCCTATCTTCTCTCAAGGAAAAGGAAAATGAAGAAAACCAGGTAACTTCCGTCAAATCTAGATCGAGAGGGACAAATAGAATGAGGAGATGGGAAGGAGTCAACATGGAAATCAAGCAATCTTCTTGTTTCTGCTAATCTTCAATGAATTGATTCCCTTCTCTCCTAGGTGTGCAAGAGAGAGAGAGCTGTCGTAGAGAGAGGAGAAGAATCTCACCATGGATGAGTGGTGTTTTAGAGAGAGAGCAACATAGAAAGAGAGAGTGCCCAGTTGGGATTTCTAGTTGCGTTTCTCGGGTCATGGTGGATGAGAATGAGGGAACGAGGGTTTTTTGGGGGGGTCACAATGAATGACAGAACAAGGGGATGAGGGTTGCTTGCGAAAGATGCCAGAGAGAAAGAGGGAGAGAGGGGGGAATGAAAAAGGGGGTTAGAGAGAGAGAGGAATTTTTACCATTTTTTTAAATTTTTTGGAAATTTTTGTGTAACCCCGAGTTGTATGTACAGCTCGGGCAACTTGGCCTTGCTCAAGTCCAGTTACACTACTTTGCAGTTTAAAATGGCCAACCAGGGATGACTGAAGTTTGTGCCCTTATTCTGCGATGTGGTGATCCTCTACGGTGATGAGTTTTGGGAATAAAGACCTCTGCTTGCTATATGCAAGCTGGGATGATGTTGGAAGAGTGAGAGTGAGGGACCTAGAAGGTTGCAAAGAAATTGTTGCGATATTGGGAGCGAGATGAGGGGGTTAGACCTAAAGGTCCTCAAAGATGAATGTAGTTTTGATATGGGGTGGCAGAGGTGGGCAGAAGAGGCCATCAGGAGGAAGAAATGGAGGGACGCCGCACATGGGTAAAAAAAGCAGGAACGAAATATTTAATTATATATATACATTTAAATATGAACCTTCTTCAGCAGATTTTCCGAACAGAACAAAACCTATCCCTCAATAGTGCTTGGACATTAACTTGTTAACTGTTGCTCAAATCATGAATTCTGGTTTCTTATGGCTTTGGATACATTTCATAGCTCACAACCAGAAATCCCACTGGCATTAAACCTCAGGCTTCTTCACCTCCAATTAGGCACAGTCACAGTCAAAACGCCATTCTCCTTTGAAGCCATCAGCTGATCAACCTTTGGATCTTCAGGCAGCCTAAATCGCCTCAGGAATTTATCCTTACGTCTCTCTACCCTGAGCCACTTTCATTCTTGCCCTCTGTTTCCTTGTTACTCACTCCTTTATTGTGAAAAACCTGGCCTTCTTATCGTTAGAAGATTTTCAAGACATTATTTAACCGCACAGGATTCTATAATTCACAAAAACAGAAATGATGGCTTTGCTGAAGAGTTTCAAGGTGTTCCACCAACTTTTAACAGGGCCCTGTGTAAAGGAAAGTGAATCAATAAAATGTAATTTGAGGCAGGACAGGATATGACAACCCTGTATAGATGATGCAACAATACTCAACCTCAACTACTTTGTAACGATAAAGTGTCATGTTGAGTGCGGCTGCAGGCAAAGGCTGAACCCGATGCTGGATGAGCAATGAGAAAATAATTTCTTTATGATCTAATCATGTTGTAGAAAAACAATAAGAATGTTGATGTAATTTAATGCACACTTACTTTAATGGAAGTATTTAAAACAAAAAAGAATATGCTTCAACTATGGGAATTTGTAGATGCAGAGAAAAAGTCTTTGAAATTGAAGATCTAATGGTTACATCTTGAAATGATAAACAAGTTTAAAGAGAAAACAACTTGACGAAAAGGTTCCAGAGAACAAACTATAAAAATCATGTTAGTGCATGTTAGCACTTCCCCGTGAAGAGTTAGAAAAATATTCATTAAGTAAACTCGATAACATGCCTTTAAATTAAATGCTACCTGATATCAGAAGCATCAGACTGAAGACCTGTACCAATAACTCCGCCTTCAAACATTTCTCCACCAGAAGAATGCAGCAAGGTAACCCGAGGATGGTTTTGGAGGGGAGTAAAAAGGGGTCCTGCATTTGCCATGCGAGGTGGGTATTCCACTCCAGCATTCTGTAATTTAAAGAGACGATGTTCTTGTTACATCAGTTTTAACCTTATACCTTATACTCATTTCCAAATACCGCAATACTCTAGTACCAGATAGGATGGAGGAATAAAAATATAAGTTCATGCACAAGAAAAAGAAGTGCCATCAAGCAACAAAACAAGAATTTCATTACTAAAGAACAACGGAAGTTCTAATATTTTAGACAATCAATAAATCCCCTATAAAAATGTTACAAGTGAGCATAAAACACGCTCCTGCAAGGAAAATACATGTCGTGAGATCCATTGGCATGGCATCCCCTTGTTAATTATTTTCATTTGCAAATGGAAAACAATCACTAGCAACTACTGCAGGCTAGGGAACTCCAAGTTATTAACCATATTGTTCTTTAGTACCTAGACAGAATTCCCTGATTCCATAACACAGAGAACTTGAAGTCGTCAATTTTACTATAAGACAAGTATCATCTTTTAATTCATCCTCTTCTTGTCTAAAGAAATGGGCGTTGAGCCCATCGCATATGATGGGAGCCGTCTCGTGCAGCATGATGACAATCAGCACTTTGAGAAACATAGGAACATGAATGGACTCATACTTTTTTTTTGTCCTATTTGGGAATTAATAGTATCGAGGGAATGGAACGGATTCTATTTATTATTGTGGGCAAAGATAGCAATTTCGCAAAGTTCTACTTTCTTAGGATTAACATGAAGCCTTTGTAGATTTGTTAGGATTCTCTTAGTACATGGGGTTCCATAAAAAGAGGAGAGTTAGACATGGAAGAGAAGCTGCATGGAATGCTGAAAAAACAAAGAAAAACAACAGAGGTACATGATATCTATGGAAAGAGAGAGGCCAGAATTCCAGAGGTAAAATTTTTTTTTTTTTTTTGAGAATTAAAAAGGAAGAGAGGAAGTTGAGAGCCAATTTTCAAGGTGGGTATCTTAATTTTGTGGGAAGTTCATGGAGATGAAGTTTGAAAGGAATTGTTTTTAAAGTAATGGAATTAGGAGAGAAAATAGGAAGTTAAGAAAGAAAGTAATGGAATTAGGAGAGTAAGTAATGGAATTAGGAGAGAAAGTAATGGAATTAGGAGAGAAAATAGGAAGTTAAGAGAGAAAGTAATGGAATTAGGAGAGAAAGTAATGGAATTAGGAGAGAAAGTAATGGAATTAGGAGAGTAATGGAATTGGGAAAGAAAGTAATGGACGTGTTAGGTAATTTTATTGTTATTTTAATTTGGAGTCTTTAAGTTAAAGTTTGGTCCACATCATCAGTTTTTTGAGTCTAGTGTTTTAGAAAGCTATTGAAGCTTGGCTTGTAAGCTTCTATCGTTAATTCAAATAGATTTTTAGTTCTTTCGTTTCTTTCCATGGGGAGGGCTAAATATGTCAAGATCCATGGTTGCCATGTCAAGGAAGACTAACCTTAAAATACCGCATATCAGTAAAACAACCTAATTTGTTCAGTTTGGAAACGAGGAGCATGATATATGATGAGGAATCTGCTCAGTCCTCTTACAGCAGTATATTTCAAACAATTGCAATTCAAAGGTAGTGTTTTATTACATAGTATTTTACTGATCAATATTCATTGCGCACTGCCTACAAGGCAATCAAGTAATTCATTGCTTTTTCTTTTTCTTTTTCTTTTATGGGAGAGAAAAGATTGACTGATTTCTATAATATAAAGTTGGGCAAGCCACAAAAGCCATGCTCAAATACAAAAAAGGTCTCTAAGAAATTAAAAACCAAGAAAACAGGAGAGACAAAAGCAGCAGCCACAAATTGTAGACTGCAACAAAACCAAGAAATCATGGTGGGCCAGTGAGATATGGGGATTGGGTAGAAAACAGAGAGATGCAGAGAGAAAAAGATGAGGAGAAATATAAGCGAAGAGAGAGAAGGTGAAAGAGAGGCAGTAGAAATATGAAAGTGACCTCGGCTACCCTGCAAAGGGTATATGTGTGGCCAAAGAAGTGAGCTAGTCTCCAAAGGGGTTGAGCCTTTTCATAGCCCATAAGATCGAGTTCCTCAAATACACTTCCACTGTTAGGTATTCTATGTTGTTCAAGACTTCATGGTGCCAAGGGTGCATTTAATGCCTTCTAGGATAGCTACTGTTTCAGCCCTGGTAGAGTATGGTGTCCAATGAACCTTAAAAAGGACAAGATCTTGATGATATGGTCATTGAGGTTTCCTCCATACCACGAGTGACCTGTGTTCTGAGGGAGCAACCGCCGACATTGAGCCTCAGGGTTCCCCAGGGTAGGGGAACCCAGGGTAATCCAAGAGGGTGAAGGTCTAATGGTGAGATACAAGATGTATTTCCAAATTAGAACGGAAATGGAGGAGCCCAAGTTGCTGCACAGTGGCAATCTCTTAGACCAAAAGATTGTAACAGTTTTGATGCGCTCGAGAAGGGAGTGTGTGGGCTGTCTTAATGCTCAGAAAATGCAAGCATTTCTTTCATTCTATGGTTGCTGGAACCTTGTAGGAAAGGTCATGGACCCGCTCTGGAACCTTGATCCCACATTTCCAGCTAGGTTTGAACCACGGTTCTCAAGTGTATGATGCAGTGCATATGATGCTTTTTATATGCACTAATTAAGGTTTGTACCCAATGGTACTGTAAACCAACGCATCATTAGCGATCCCTTAAAACTTACTAGTGTAACTCCTTACTCATGGAATCGCACATCCCTGTGATAAGGATCATGATCCCATGATATAAGATCGTATGGACGAACATCCTAACCACACCGAGCTTCCAGCAATCCACGCTTTTGTGGACCGGAGCCAGCTCCCACTCCCAGGAATGTACGAGCACATGACAACTATGTTTCATTCCAAACCACCAATAACAAAGCAAAGACACAGGCTACACAAAGATTGAGGCCATTTTTTGGCAGATGAGAGCGGAATGCAACAGAGCGACCCATTGTCTCAACTTCTAGGCCCTGTTTGGATTTCGGATAAGCATCTTGTATAAGTAGCTGATATGCCGGACTTACATGTGTGGGCCTCATTTTTAAAGTATATGGTGTAGTGGAAATTGCTAGAGTAATTTGGTATCCTTTATTAAGTAACATTGAACTTATTGAGATGGGGTTGAACATTAAAGCTAGTTTCTTCCCCATTCAGAACCGGGCAGTGTCTGCAGTTAATTGCAGAGGCAATCCAAACTGGCCCTTATATCATGGACTATCATATGTTCTGGGGAAGATGACTCAGAGGTCGGTATATTGCAAATATGAGTGTCAATAGTAGAACATGAGGCTTTGGAGCCTGTTGCTGCCATAAACATCCACGAAGATCTTACAAATCATGTAATTTGAGCTGCAATACAGATTACATGACTGCATATGTCAATGTGATATGGTGAGCATGTGCATGTGCATGCACATATGCATGTCTATGTGAATGTTTTGACATTAAAGTAGAGAGAGGCCCGGGTAGAAAATTATATACCTACAACAAGACAGATCATGAGTGACTTGTCAAAACCAAAACAAGACGTGAATAGAAGGGAGCCACCTAAGCATACCTCGCATGCTGTAACTGTTGCTGATAAAGTAGAATGGAGTAGAATGGTGTGCATGGACAATAAAACTCAGAAATTTCCTTAATTTGCCCTCCCCCACCCCGTTCCCCACCCTTTTTTTCTTTTTCCTCTCCTCCCCACAACAAAAACGAGACATTATTAGGAATTCACAGAAATGAAAATCAACCTTTTACTTGAAAACTGGAAATAAAAGCGGTTTCTTGAAGATGGCCGCAGAAATATCATTGGAAGCACTTTCTGGAATTCAATTAGCAGGTTAAAACCTTCCACTGATAAAAGCATTCAAAAAGTTGACCACAATGTTCCATTGACTACTGATAAGAACGAAATAATGAAAAGCAAGATATTTGGGATGAGAAAGCCCTTCTTGGTGTCTCTAGTCCTCTTTCTTGCCCATACCCCACCCCTTCCTTCACCTCACATGAACCACAGCCTCTTTAATTATGTCTGAGCACCCAATTGTGGGTTTCCATTTTGAAAACCTACACATACATGGTGCTTTTGTAAGTCCTAATACATCATAAGTATACATGCTGACTATTATCAAAAAGAAGGAAAAACAAGGGAGAGAGCCTTGTTTGGTCCCAAGGGAATTACTAGGAAGAACATCTCATGAGCATTAATATGGTTGGAACCAAGAAGCTACAAGGTACCACCAATCCAATCCATAGTAGCTATGGCCCAAGTCCCATCCTAGGCGAAAATCCTGCTATGGAATCTCGCTCCAATGCAGCGGAAAAGGATCTTTGAGGGATCTCATTTTTAATTTTGGGATCTTCATCTCCCCCCCCCCCCTTCCCTCCTCTTCCCTCTTCTCCTCCTTTCTTTTAGAATCTAAATCCCCACCTTAAAGACCAATACAATGACCAAACTAATGATTATTTTTATTTATAGCAAGCCATGAAACTATACTTTCAATATAGCGGTATTGCATGCTGGTTATAAATAAAGAGATCCCTACTCTAAATACTATATATAGTCCACGAGCATATATACCCTTTAATGTTAGGGGCAAGATCCCTAAAAGGTTGGATCAAGATCCCAGAAGGTAGGGATCGAGATCCACAAAAGGTTGGGATCAAGATCCCTAACATATGTATTGTATGGGAGGTGCTCACAACCATAGGGAACTTCTAATCTTTCATGATCCCCTGCTCCCAATTCCATTCCTGCTCCGACCCCAACAACTATGATCTTATCTATATGCATAGCAATGGAAGAATGATAAAATGAAGGAAAGCAAGTGAATGAACTTATCAGGCTGGAGAAACAAATGGAGTTCCAGGTTGTCCTAAATTCCATAGCTAATTTTTAGTCTCAGTTTGAGTTGATCAGCAAGGAGATGATTCTATCATGCTAACAGGATAATTACTTCCAAACCCCAAGAAGAGAGAGAGATAAGAACAAATGAGCCCTTATCTAGCGACATGCAAATGCTTCTTTTGGTGGCTCTTGGTTGTGGGCTGGGTTGGTTACTTTTAACAAATAGTTTTCTTTGACGTAAGAGGAGCAGGGTAGAAGATAAGGAACTTATGACCAGATAAAGAACTTATGATCAGAAGAGGTTGATACTATGGTTGAGGTGCTCTTATTGTATGATAAAGATTAAACCCAACACAAGAACAGCCTTCAGTAAGGGGGAATTAAATAAGGTGTAGTGTCATGAATGAAATAAGCATGCTTAGCTTCAGAGTCACAATTACTTGGACTATGAAACCTCATCAAGGGCCACCCCAATTAAAGGAGGAGACCAAAGGAGAGTGTGAACACTAACAGCAGAAGCATAGCCCCGATAAACAACTTATGATGTAAGCAAAGCAAGAAAGGAACACCCCAGGAAGGACTAAATCATGGTCACCATCAGAACTTATCTACTGGCAACACAATATTTTGCCAACACAAGCAAGGCAAGGGGGATGGACACCAGGTACACCACAAGTACAGAGGATGAAGCAGTCTGCCAGACTGCCACGGTAAAGTGAGTACCAACGATCTGGAATTCATAATGACTGCGTCAGCTAGAGAAATGATAATGATAACCCTGACAAGATATAGCAGATGAAAACGAACATATCCAGACAGGTACATCATACAGAAGAGAATAATGACAAGAAAATATTTACATCCAGGAGAGAATAGGTTTAGACAAATGTTGCAGAAACTCCATCCAGTTTAGGCAATGCCGGCGACCAAAATAGCCAAACTTTTGATGCATAATGTTGATTCCACTGTAACTAAATAATCACGGTGATCGGCAGTAGGAAAGTAAAAGTATGAGGAGTCACCAGAAGTATAGTATCACTCTCTTTTGGCCTAAATTGTGTCAAGGTTTTCAACTCAAATCACGAAGGCTTTCCTCATGAAGCATGAACAAGTTAAGCGCACATGCTCATGCAAATATTGATTCAAGGACCATTTCCAACAATCTGTCAGCCAATTCCAAATTATTATGTATTGGACTTTCTATGGTAACGGGCAGAAAGAACAAAGGCAGATGTATTGAGGCAGTGACAGGGGTGAAAGCATAATTTCCAAATGAAAATATTCTCCCTGAAGCACAAACTGACAAGAAAGGCCACGGCATGAGAAACATAAAAGAAAGAAAGTGAATCCGGTGCTATAGTTTATAGAAGCAGATGATGAAAATGAAGTATTGGAGTAATTACCAAAAAGATAAGTACTTCAATAGATTACACATCGTGAAACCATACAAATATTAAAAAATCAACCACTTAGTACCTTTAATTCCTGATAAGCAGCATAGAACTGAGGATATTTTCCTGAAGGTCCCCCAAATGCTTCCTGCCAAGCGTCTAGAAGAACCAATATTTTTTCCCTCACATTTAAGTCAGGCTGCCCAAGAAAAAATCACAAGCCATCACAAGAAAAGTGTTTCATTTACAAAACTGTGACAGCAAACAATCGATATCCCAAATGCCATAGAGCTTAGCCACGGACCTTTTTCTTCACAATTTTAACCATTTCATGCAAAATATCACGCTCAATGATTTGTACAAGAACGCTGTCCCCACAGTTTTTGGTCATAGTCTCTAACACCTGCATTAGTAAATTCCATGAACAACGGTATAAACTTCAAGGAACTTGAGATACCAAGACAGCTACTTGTCAGCAGTCTGCACAACTGAAATGATCCATAAGAATTGATATAGCCAGAAGTTCCAGAGCATTACATACAACACAGATTTGAAAGGATCTAACTAAACCACATACAACACTGGTAAGAGGATGTTCAATTTCCATGGATGTATAAAATCCAATTCACTGATATCAGTGGTTTTGTAATCAATCTGGTAAGAGGATGTGTTCAATTTCCATGGATGTATAATATCCAATTCACTGATATCAGTAGTTTTGTAATCAATCTTGATTAATTATTTGGATGTGCATAGTGCATTAGCAACTATGAAGGAAGAAACTCCATATGTATAGAGATTTAAGATTACTTGACAGACGCAGCAAACTAAACTAGGAAGCATGTATAAAAGATGTCTTTCCCTTCTATTTCACAGTTTGCATTGATAAACATAAATACGCATGGAACAGTTAGGACCTCCAATATGCATCTGATCATATGCACTTTTGAAATCTCATAGATCTCATATTATTTGTTTTAAAGAGAAGAAAAAAATAGGAGCCCTAATTCTTTTATTCACGAGGACATCAAAAAAATTGAAAGTGAAAACCGAGGTCATTTGATCTTTTAAAATGTCTTAGTTAATTAAGGGTATTTATGTCTTTTGGATCTGTTGAGAATTCAGGGGGAGTTTCATCCTTTATTATTTTCTTTTAATTAGGGGCAGTTATGTCATTTTGTTTAAGTTAAAATTGTGCAAAAAAGGGAGAAGGGGACATCAAGACCCTTTGGGATTCTTTATTTTGGGAACTTGGAGAAAAAAACAAAAGTAAACCTAGAAAGGGCCACCTAAATTCTTTGACTGGTCATAGAGAAGGCATGGTAGCACCTCGGTCCCTTCATTCCAAAGTATTCTTCAATTTCTTTCTCTTTTATTTCCCTGTACTCTCTTCCTCTCATTTCTTCCTTTTTCTTTCCCTATGTTCTTTATTTGTCATCTTCCCCCCATCTTTACTTCTTTTCTTTTCCTTTCCCCTTCTTCTCCCTTCTTCTTTCTTTCCTTACGTTTTTTTTGCTCTATTATAACCTCCAAACAGAAAAAAATCATATCTAAAGAATCCATCAAAACCCTAAAGAAGAAAAAAAGCTCTAGGTCTTCAGAATTAACCAAAACCATCCATGCTGAGATCCTCAACCTCAATGCCCTCACAACAGTAAAACCCCTAATTTATACACCCAATTAACTTCAAAACCCTAGAACTAATTGTGGAAACCAAGGTTAAAAAACTCGCAAGCCGCGCCTAGGTGGCCGGGCACCCAAAGACATGGGCACCCAATTATCAAAATTCTTTTTCTTTATGGTTTGTTTAGATATTGAACCCCCCTGGATACGAGTTAAAATACCAAATTTCAAAAGAAAGAAACCCAACAGTAAACCCATACATTCATAAATCACAAATTGCATCAAATAGTAAAACACTAAAGAAAATCACATATAGAAATCATCACAACTCATAAAATGAAAAAAATATTTCAGTTTCAACTCTTTGTACAAAGAACATCCAATGTTTCAAACAAGCATGATGAACTCATAATTGCTAGCTATATCAAGGTCCTTTCCACCACCAGATGCATCTGAAGCTGATGATATGTTCAAAGTTTCAGAGTATTTACAATCCATATTGTAAAATCACAAAAAATTCACAAATTATAGAAACAACATTATAAACACAATCAAACCATACCAATCTAGATTCTGAAGTCGTAAAAAATCATAAAAAAATAAATAAAATAATAAAGAACGAGAAAGTTATATATAGAATTTGGTTTATTTTGGTTTAGGTTTAAGTTTATTGAACTTTAGATTTCAAATCCTAATCCAAAGTTCAAGTAAAAAGGTTCAAAACTTAAAAACACACCCAAACTATACAAATTCATATACTACAGTTGGAAAAAATACAAGTAGCACAAATATGATGAACGGAAAAGTTAGAGAGAAAATTATGTTTGATTTGTTTTAGGTTTAATGAATTTTGGGATTCAAATCCTAATCCTTTGTAAACAAAGTTAAATCATAAAACCATACTAATCAACATTCTAAAGATCAAATAAATCACAAATAGCACAAACAAAAACAAAAAAACATAATATTTATATTATGAGAAATAAACAATTGGTCATAAAACCCTACACCAAAACTTGAAAACATCTAACTATTAAAACAGAATCCTTCAAGCTTTGAAAGGGTGTGCTTCGGTTGCCAGAAACCTCTTTTCACAACCCCTTCAAGCCCCAATAAGATCGGGTGTAAATGCCTTTCGATTTTGCAAGAAATCAAAAACATCGGATTTTTGTTCGATCTTGGATTTCTCACAAGAAATCTGGATTTGAGTGTGTTTTTGGCTGAAATTGGTTCCCCAAGGAATTTGGGGGGTTAAAATGACCCCCCATGGTTTTAGTACAAATTTTTGGGGAGCAAAAAGACCAAAAATGCCCCTAACCGGGGGCATGGCATTTTCGCCCTTCTAATTTTTTGGGGGCAGCCTAGGCATCCATATTGATACATAGTCCCCCATCCCAACCAACTACACCGAGTCAATGCACCCAAGGCCTCTGGCCGCCTAGGAAGCCCGCCAAGGCATTCAGGCAGGCAAATTTTCCAACATTGGAAGAAACCCTTCGGAATTAATTTAAAATTGCTCTACACCCTCTTCTTTTCTCCAGGCTGCAAGTTAGCTTTAAATTTGATCAATTTTATTTAGCTGATTTTATTTAAGGGCAGATTTCAACCAATTATGAATTTGAAATCTCACCTCAATAAAGCAAATTCCTCAAGTGCAAGTTGATTTACAGAAGTTGCTTATTTCGCTTTGTGGATGATTACCTGCTGAAACTGTAATTATTTAACCTCATTTGAATTTAGAGCATTCTCCAATATTAGTGAGTGGCTGATCTTAGGTTACATCAGATATGCTGAGGTTGCATCTGGAGAGCAACATGCAAATCTATCTTATGAGTATTCAGAAAAAGTTTACCAGTTCATATGCAAATGAGAACCCCATCTTGTTCACAAGTGTGGACAAGAGTGTGGTACGGGGCTCTGATATCAAAGAGCGAAATTTGTGATACTGAGTGGGAGTGACAACAGAAGTGCCAATATACGTCAGGTACGAAATCAGTGTCAAGACACAGTGAAAAGGGTATGACACAAGTGACTACAAACTCATAGCAATTGTTGCATGAATATTTTCAGTTTAATACCTCCTCTTTTAACCTGATATACTTAAACATATTTATTGCAACTTTCAGGCAAACAAAAGCAGAATAATATAGATATTTATAGACTATAGCATTCTATGCGAAAAGGTGAACTATTCATGCCAATGACCAGACATAGTTACAGAATAAATACAGGAAAACAATGAAAGGGGAACATGACAACCCTTGGGCACAAGAGTGTTGTCAATGGGGATCAAATCATGGGATAAAACCATGGACTTAGTAAACCATTAGATGTTCGAATGCGCATTACAGTCAAAATCCTGAAAAGGAAGGTATATGACGGAAATTCAGAGAGCATTAAAGATGGAACATATTTAGGGCTCCAAATTCTTTTTTTTGTTTTCTTTTCCCCCTTTTCAAATCATGATTGATGATCAAGAGGACTGATTTGGAGAGTTTTAGGTCCTCAATCCATCCCAAGAGAGGTTTTTGAGGTAGTAGCAGTCATATGAACAGCAGCCACAGTGTTATGAAAACGTTTCTGGATAAAATGCACACAAAATAGGTCATTTGTATAATGATCTGATTATCATAATCATATCATCCTCTGAGATCCTTGCTTCCTAAGATCCACATGAGATACGCGCGCTTCAAATGACAAGGATTGGAGTAGTTACAACAATGAGATCAGATAATTTGAACTATCACAGATTCTGAACTGATCACATATTTTATTCTGCACTCAACAATAAAAGGAAGAATAGCAAGGCAGTAACCAGCAATGAAATTCGGTAAGCTCCAAGAACAACAGAACAAAAATGTTACTAATTATGTCGTTCAATTGTAAGTGAGCTTCTTCTATTTAGATGAATGACTTACAGTAAATTTTGAGATTTGTATACTCACAGTGAGCACGAGAAGTTGTATTTTGGGATTTTTACTTCCAAGACGCTTCTTAACTGTTTTCATGGCATCCTTGGTTTGGCTGCTCAACATGCAATTAATGACAAAAGATACATAATTTCAGCTAGAGGTCAATTCACATCAGGAACAGAAAATTTGACTAAATAAGAGACACGACAAGAAATGTATCGATCTGATACCATATAGAGATATAGGAAGATAACCATATCATAATGGAGGAAATAGTAAGAAAATCATGGATGGATCATACTGTCCAACATTGAGCACTACCATTCGGTAATGATTGTGTGACTAACAACTAACAAGCACAACTGCCTGCAAACCACCAGAAAGAATAATGAACAGATACATTTATAGAATACGAAAACTCACTTTAGTCACTCCTACTCAAATAATGAGGACACACCGAGTTAAATTTTGAGTTTCTGTGATACATTATACCCCCAGAAGAATAAATAATGCATCTCTTGGATGACCTTTCACAAAAAGCACTTCCTTTGCAAAGTGTGGTTTGATTGGGAAGATTTTGGATGGGACTGAATTTACCTTGCTGATTTTTAAGATTTTCCAGAGAAGCTCCCGAGTATTATTAGTTCCCCAGGAGGCCAGAAGCTCTATTTCAAGCTAAATGGGAGACACTCTAGATAAGAGAATCGGGTAGACGATGTTAGATACCATAAACCTATCAATCCTGTGGAATGCTATCTAATTATCCATTCAATGGTGGGTTTTGAGAGTATGCCAGATGTTATCTAAAGCAGCAACGTTATGCTTCAGTGTTTGGCCTCTCTTCACGCATCAACCAACCAAGAAAATCATTAATGGGAATCAGTAATAAAAGGATGGGAAAAAATGGCATTGAAGAAGGAATTACCCTCATAAATGCCAATTTTCCAAACCATCTAATCCATCAATTTCCCTTTCTTGGATGCCTATCAAGATAGTCAAGACATCAGAAAAGCTGCCGATAGACTCCTCGAGAGGAGGGGATGAGGACAACATAACCAGCAAGACCAGTGGGAGAAAGCTCAACGCAAAGAGATATAAGTATCAAACACATATAAAAAAAAAAAGAGATATAAGTATCAAATCCAACTGGTTGTGGAGATGCTCTTTGAGAAAGGAGAATGGGAAAAAAGGTGAATTTGTTCAAGATGGCCACGAGTTTTAGAGTCTAGCAAGTATCAAAACTCAAACGCATGGCGTACTATGGGAATTTGAGGAGGATGTAAATTTTAGTGTTGTAAACGACAAATAATTGTAGTGTTGTGTAGAGAAATATGGCAACCCCTATCTTCATACTACAAAAGAGTTTTCCTTAGGTTGCCCCTGACAAATATCTTAATGGTGAGGTGCAGAGAAGGAGTTTAAGAGGATTTCAAACGCAATTTCAAGAAGCATACACTGGCAAATACGAGAAGAAGAACGATTATAATGGGGACACGAATCTTTAGCCATTTCCCATCAATATATTATGGTGTCTCAACTACTTATTTTCAAAGTGTGTGGTCATGCAAAGGGAAGTCCCCCAGGTGACTCTGATTTGCTTTACCTTGTTTAATTCTTTGCAAAATACCATACCCTGCAGCACCCTGATTATTGCCATTTGCATGAAAGTGGAAGAGACAGTAGGCCACCATGTGATGTAGATTGTTTCCAGCTATAAACAAAAAAATATTGAAGATTGGGCACAGAATATAGTGCTCCAACAAATTATTCCAGGTGACCACAAACGCAAATGTTCATTAGATAAAACATCCATTGGACTGGATGCCTAGAACTAAGGGATTTCAGTTTTATAGGCAACTCTACTCTATTGTTGCCTACAAAACTGAAATACCTTAGTTCTAGGCAACAACAGAGTACAAAATAAGGCAAAAGGGATTAGGATCGAATAAAATAAATAAAGTGGTTTAAAATGAATTACATGCATATTACGATGACAAGATACAGTAGTTTTAAAGTTGTGAAACCTAGGGATCCCCTGTTGACACTTAATATTTCATTCAGATAGCCCCTAATCATTTTATCTTGTTTGTGTGGAAGACCCAAACACAAAGGTAGAATGCCAAAAATGTGAAGGCATTGGTAGCAAGTGTCATAATGACACCATATATCCAAATCAGAAAGCATGATAGCAAGAAAAAAAAATTTCTCCAACAGGCCAATTGTGTGTGTTTGCATGCTTGCCCTTGGGCTAGATAATCAAAACATTGATCATTGCTCACTTCTTATATAAAGTTTCATGTACCAACACAAGTCATCAAAGCAACTAATATTTATAATTACAAAAAAAAAAACACCAAAAAGTGTGTCAGCCTTCAATCGAAACCTTTTCAGCTTACATTATGCTTCAACACTGTAGAAGGTAGTTCTGATGTTTTGAACTAGTACAAGATCATGCATAACCAGCTTCACTTTTTTGGATAAACTAATCATTTTCACATTTCCTGGAGCATGAATACAAATTTGTGGTGGCCAACCCAGCACAACATACACCCAAAGAAAGACCCATCCAGTACATATAATCTCCTTAGAAATGCGCAATTGCAATCATGATGTGCCATCTTCAACATTATTAATAATCTTTCAGGCCGGGCTAACCAATAAAATAGAAAACCCTGACACCATATATAAAACCCTGACACCATACCCGCTGATGGCATTACTTCTCGGTACAATTGAACGAAGCAAATAGACAGGCTTCATACAACAAGTAGAATAAAATTAACCAAGACGGTCAAAGTGTGGAAAAGCAATTAAGCATTGACAGTTCAGAAAAACACCAGGGAAAAGGAAAAAAAAAAAAAGCACTAAAGATAAACATAATTGCTCGGGCATAAAATCCACCAACTCAAAAAGTCATGTAAAACAACGACAAGTATAATACCCAGGATCCATATTGATGATGTCACAGATCTCAATGTTCATCCCCCAGTCAGGACCAATGAGCATATCACTGGTTGCCCTTTCAACGAGTGAAGCAGCCATGGTCAAAGACTTTCTTCAAGGTACTCCTCGCTGCACAAAGAAAGAGTGAAGAAACCAGCACCTGGAGCTTCAAATTACATGAAGTTATGACCTGTGACAAAATATCATTAGTTGATCAACTCTCTCTCTCTCTCTCTCTTCGTCATAAGAGGCGGGAAAAAATGGAGAAAGGAGAATTGTAATGAACTTACCGTGTAGTTTAGAGATTGAGAGCATGAAATAGGAGTGGAAGAAATGGAAATGGAGAGTCTCAAGTTGCAGAGATGAGGTTCTAGGGCTTACACCAAAGCATGAATTGGAAAATTTTGAGGGTTTGGTGAGAGCCACAAAAGTCTTCTTCCTCGATTCCAAGCCAGGGTAAGACCTTGGCGAATTAGTCGTCGATAACCTGCCAAACCACTTGTTTTCTTAAACATGAATGAGAGAGAGATGGCGGTTGAACGCCTTCCTCATATGTAGAAATAGTATTGCCTTTCTTCTTTTTCTTTTCCTCGTTCTTAAAAAGTTTATATAAGGTTGCAACGTTACCCCCGTAGCTGCGGATGCACCTTAAAAATCCATCGTAAAAAAGTAGTTTTAATGTTGAAAAAGCCCTTGATTGATCATCTCGATATCGAGATATATGACCATAAAAAATAAAAACATTTTAAATATCAGAGATAGTGCATTTAACAACATATTATCTATACCTTCCATTTTCAAGATTTTTATATGTTTATAGATATTTTAACCATTTTTAAATTTAAAATTTTATAATTTGATATAAAAATAGATTTTGAAATAATCTAAATAATATTTTACATCAAAATTATATAAAATTTTTTGACCTTTAATAGTCATTGGAGAGAGAGAGACGGGACTTTGCAGGAGCCGAGGAGGAATTGGGAATCTTTTACCATTCACCAACAAAAACTAAACCAAATGCAGCCCCTGTGTAAAGGGTGTGCTTTGTATAGAGCCGAGGCTCTAAACAATCAAAATAAAGTGCACCTTCAAATAGTATTTAGAAATGTGATTTTAATATTGAAAATTTTTGTGATAGCGTTAGAATATATTTTTTATTTAACTATAAAATGTAAAGCTTCAAAAATAATGTAGATTAGTAGATATATGAAAACTTCAAAAATTTGAAAATTAACATACCAAAAATGTGTTACATGATGTACTATTTTCAAAACTTGATATCCATTTTTTTCTCATGTCTATGCATCTTGATGTTGAGATGATCAATTTGAGGATATTTAAGCATCAAAACAACCTCTTCAAATGAAATTTTTGATGTGGACTCTAATTTGATTGTTTAAAGCCGGCTTTATATAAACTTTTTCCTCAAAAAAAACGAAAATGGAAAGAAAAATATTAGAAATTTTAGAGATACAATTAGAAATGATAAAATTTTGTTACATCCCCCATGAATGAAATGGCATGTGGGTCAGTTCTTCAGTATTTCATTGGCTACATGATCTTGTATTTAGTGTCGTGTGTGTGAGCTAAGTGCAGGATATGAATTTTTTGTAGCGACCAAACAAAGTAGAAAAGACATGCAGTTATTTACAGACATGTGCCATTCGTAAGTAAAGAATGATTAAAACAAAACACATTCAAATGAAGTTGAAAATTAATGAAAAATGGATTTTAAAAGTGAGTATTAATGATCAAAACAATTTTTAATATTTTCCATAATGTAAAAAATATTAAAACATGTATTACAAATCAAATTCCTTACTTTACAAATCAAATTCCTTACTTTTAGGATTTTATAGATTTAAATTTTTATTATTAAAATACTGACCGATCACCAAATCTGCCCGAAATCGAAACCGACAAAGGGTCAGTTCTAACCTAACTGGGCGGTTACCGGTTAGATCGGGCGGTTTTTCAAACAATGGTCAATGGTCTTTATATCTAACCTGTGCATGCACAAGTAGTTGTACCATATGCAACCCCAACCTATGATTCAATTGAAGGTCGAGCACGGCTAGAGGCACTCCATGGGTATGTCAAGTCTATGAGACTAGCCTACCAAAAGAGAGTTGCATATTTTAATAGATTTTTTTTACATCTTTTTTTTTAGACAATTTTTTGGCCGCCCAGGACTTGCCCAATTATAACCGTTGAATCGGCTGGTTAATTAGGTTAGACTAGTTAAACTGCTTCTGGCCCCATGTCCGATTAACCGTTCCGATTTGATTTTACGAACACTGTACAATACCTTGAACAAGATGATGCAAAAGAACCTAAGGCTTGGATGGTGTTCCTAGGGTCTAGGATCCGAACCAGACATGGGTCTATGACGTGCAACACGCATGGCTCACCTTGTACCCAAGATGGGCAAGTGTGGTGAAGAATGACAATTAAGATTGAGATTGGAATCATATAATTATCATAGATATGGGCTTGCTTAACGACCATAGGCAATATGAGAGAGGGCGAGCATATGGGTAATAGGCTTGATTGGTCATTAATAGACATGTAAGACTTGTGCATATTTGAAGTGGCATGCGTGGTGCACTAATGACCTATAGAGTGGATTGACAAAACCGTCAAACCCACTTAATCAGCCACAATGGGCTGGTCATTGATATTGGCCATAGGCTTACAACTGCCACGCTAGGCTATGGACACTAATGGTGGCGCAGGGCTTAATGTGATGTGATTTGTGGGTGCATACTTGGGGCTCTATAAGCCTCTTGCCTAGACTTTTGAGGGGCATACGTGGTTGCATACGAGCAAGTGTATAAACTAATAAACAGTGGAATGAGGCCCTTTTCTATACTTTGTGGCTACTTTTTGTGCTCATTTTGCTCCAATCCTTGTGTGTTCTTGTAGAAGGTTGCCCATACTTTGAGGATGCTCAAACCCATGAGGACGATCTCGTGAGTATACATTTTATGTACCTCACTAGAGATGTCAGGCTATGCTTAATGATGTGGTTCGGGACACACTTCAATGCTTAAAGTCAACACTTCAAAGGCCTTCAAATAAGAGTTAAAGGATTAGTTATTGCATAGTAATGCAGTCTAGGTGGCTCGTGAGGCTTTATGAAAGCTTTGACTAATAATAAAAGTGAGGGAGCATGCAAAGACAGTGGTATCTCTCATGATGGATATCTAGGCCATGAGCAATGCGGAGTGGCTATCGAACTCATTGTCTAGGTTACAAAGCTAGGCCAAACCAAGTTGAGAATGCAAGGTGTGTGAAGCTTGTATGCTGCTATCCCAGCAGATGGTTCAACAAGTTCCAACAGTTATGGCAAGTTGATTCGCCACATGGGAACAGGTTTTCAAGGTCCAATGGTTCCAGACCTGCGCGTCACAATGAGGCTTGACTAAAGAAGAGGCAAGCAAAGAGAGAGAAGCACCCTCAAAGTCCTTTTTATGCTACTTGAGTCATCATTGAGGGAGGAATTGCTCACAAAACAACACAAATCATCATTAAGGGAGGAATTGCTCACAAAACAACACATCAACATGATTTAAGTAGTTGGGTTAAAGGAAAAGACACCTCTATGCAGTTATGCTTTTTAAAAATGAAGGAATTTCATGGAGGCTTGGATATGATGCGTCCGCCGCCACCAAATCCTAGATTGCCATTGCTTGCAAACCCCTAGGAAAGCAAAGACCAATCCATAGGTTTCCATACCAAAAAAGCCTAAACTTGTGGACCTCAAGAATCAGAATCGAATACAAACAATAAGTTCAATTAGCCCAAAATTCATCATCCCATCATTTCTTTTAAATCAAAATCTCATTTGATTAGAGAGTTAGACCTTAAGAAAGAGGTCTAAAGTTGAAGATGACTACACTGGCAGCTTCCCAGACAGCATTGGAGTGACTACAACAAGGAGTGTCACCATCTCAAATATAATATGGTTCCTATCGACTGTCACTACGGATCCCGATTGTCGGAGACCTTTCAACCACACTAACTCAAAGATTGCAGGGCCAGTCCGATGTCTTATGGATCAAAAGCATCCATCTGCGTAGCGCCTACCCAAAGGGTACTAGTCATTCAAAAGAATGATCCCTCGAAAAAGGTTTTCCTTCCCACCGCGTCTCATGTGTCTACTTTTTTGCCATTCGCTTGGTGCCCCAAGTGAATGTGAAAGAGGAAAAACTAGACACCCCCTTGAAATTCTGGCTAAGAGAACTCATAAAAACCTCGATTCTAGTCCTAAAGGACCACACAAATCTTAGTAGATTATATGCAACTTAGACATAATTTAATTACTCCAAACTAACTAAATTCTATCCCAACTTGAAGTAGAGCCCGAGATCTTTCCAACGGTCCAAGAATCGTCTGAATCGGACTTACGGATAAAAAGATATAACAAATGACAATTTAGTCCTTATGTGATCTCAGTGTTGAGCCACGGGGCGAGCTGTAATGCAGCCGGGAAGGCCTATACACAGTTGATGACATAGACGCGGCCTGATAATGCAGTCAACACGTTTTAAGTAAAGGCATTTTCTTGAATTAGATAAGGCTGAAACTTCAAAATAAATCCAAACAATTCCAAAAAAATTAAAAAACAAATCGAGAAAAATCACTAATTTTATCTTATAAATATCCCCTCTCCCTAACCCAAAAAGAGAACAAAAAAAAGACCAAGAAAGAAAGAAATTCCTTAGAAATTCTTGAAATTAGAAAAATTACCCAAAAATACTCAAAAATAGGAAAAACCCCTTAAATATTTCCTAAGAAATTAGAAAAAATCCTTAAAAAGCCCTAAAAATCAGAAAAAATCTCATAATTCATATTCAAATTCTGGATATCCCAAAAACCTTAGAAAACTTAGGACATTATTTTCCAACCCGAAGAAATGCCTATGTAGACCCTACCTAAAAATCTCAACTTTTTCAAATTCTTTAGGAACCCTAGCTATAGGTCAAATAACTTTAGATTTATCATGTCCCACAAGAAAAGACATTAAAAAAAAGGAGATGGTGGTACAAATTGCCAGAGCGGCCAGATCCATGCCTGAAACTCTGAGTTTCAGATCCCTAGAGGTAAGTATCACTTTTTTTTAAACAAATTAGTTTTTTTTCTTCATTTAATTCTCTTTTTTATTTTATTTTTTAAATTAATTATTATTATTAGATTTGATTAAATTTAGAAGCGTTTTTAGGTCAAAATAAGAATTTGGAGCTGTCGTTGCTAGTTGACTCATAAAAAAACCAAATCTGTATAGGTTTGGAATTTTTCTGACCCTATAATTCAAGTGACCCCATTTTCTCTACCTTTTAAAAAATAAATCAGTTTTTGCTAAGATTTGACCAAATGTCATCCTAGAGATCGGTGTAAATCGGAGCATAAACATGATAGAATCAATTTCGTTTTAGTGGATATTATGAGATTGAAGATTCTACTTTTTTGCTTTTTGAGTGGCACTTTCATCCCCTTCGTCTGTTTAAATCTCAGGCTCTGTTAGACTTTCTCCCATAACTGGATCCAATTTTGATGTTCCTCTCGACTAGCTTGCCTCTCAGAGATGTGAGCAAAGTTAATCAATTCGGGCAATGTGTGGTACCCTGAGAGGAGGGAATTTGGAGTTTCTTAGGTCGGCCTTGAGGAGGTGTATGGTGTTTAGACGTCTTTAGATGCCCCACCTTGCCCAGAGTCCAACCTCTAAGGCCGTTTCACGCATATGAAGAGGGAGTAGCTGACAAGATGGTACTTGAAGGAAACTTCTTTGAGTACCACGTAGTAAGCAGCTTCGGGGTAGTGAGGGGCATGTCTGACGCTCCTTTCCCGTTTTTGCTGATAGCATCACCGAACTTGCAGGTGTGTTCATGACCCGCAATAGTGTTTGTGGTATTTTGTGACCCAACCCTTGGTGAATTGAAGGGCCGAGTATTTGAAATACTCACCCTTTTAATTGGAGTAGCCTTAGGCCTTTTAGCATACATGTGTATTTTCTTGGAAGACTTTCGATTACCTCGAAAGTCATGTGCTCATTTGGTTCCCACCTTTGGGCTTCCCCGAGCCGCGAGATCAACATGCAATGCATTGGTGGCTCGAAGACCACTTGTGGTGAGTTCGGGTCCCAAGAGACCCGAAGTAGGTGAGGAGACTGGGGTAAGTTGTTGCCTGTCTCATTTTTTCATGGTAACGGTTAAACCATTAGCCGTGACATGCGTGAATGTGTGTGGGGTGGCTTTGGGACTACCCAAACTAGCATAGGAATCGCCAGAGTGCGGTGTGTGCGGCGATGTGCTAGTGCTAGCAATGCCTTTGTCAAGCAAGGGTGGGGTTATGTCACGAGCTTGCCCCCTGTCCCCATACAATACAAGCTAGAGGGCGACAGAGTGCAAGACCGCGACGTGAGGTGGTGAACACCACTCAGGTGATGGTGGCTCAATGCATAAAACAGGTGGTATCAAGAGCAAACCACCAAATCAAATAGAAATCCATTCAACAAGACATATATTTAACCAAAAACAAAGTCATATCCATTTACAATCATTCTCCAAAATTGCTTTTCAATCAGGTCAAGACACTATTGGCCACAAAATACAAGGTAAACGTAAAACAAACATCTCGGTGATGCCGCCACCAACACCTACTATGAAAAGCTTCTTATAATGTATGCACAATTTGGGGATATACTGGTTATTTCATCAGTGGTATACATACATGCACATCGAGGCATGGTGTTTGATTCACAAGGACCCTAATTAAATCTCAGAATTAACTTAATATAGGCCTGGCAAATTTCATGTAATTTCAGACAGTGACGTTCTGTCATAAACAGAGACGTAACTTACAATCCATTCAGAATTCAGAAATGGTTCCAAAACAAATTTTACAATAGACATGCATATCTTTCAAATGGGGATGGTTTGGAAGCGTTTGGACCTTGTTTGTCCCTTCAAAACCTCAGTACAACGGAAGCATGCCATCTGAAATCTGATGCACAGTTGTGATAGTGACATGGCCTTATTTGAAGAATTATAACTTTCAGTCCATTAAGTATTTTAAGATGGCTTCAAAACCAAAGTTCGAGTGACAACACGTATCTTTCCAACAAGGGCCATTTAAAAGTATTTGAAATCCATTTGGTCATTCAAACTTTTATGACAACTGAAGTGATGGCTCCGGAATTTATTAAAATCTTTCCATAGTGACATACCCTCACAAATTAATGCATAACTCTCAATCTACGAGGAATTAACAGTGACATGCTTGCACATGTTGGGGCATAACTTCCTATTTATAAAGAATCTAAACAATGTGTAAACATGAACATCATAATAGACACGTATATATTTCTATGGTAGTGATTTGAAATCATTTGAACCTCATTTGGCTATTCAAGAGCTTGTTACAAAAACATGAACATTTCTGAAAATTCACAGTGTGCACACAACATGCCTCAAATAATTCCTAATAACTTTCAATTCACAATAGATAATATCATAGAGTCTTGTCCATTTTAATTTAGACATACATAAACACGTTTCTACAGATTTTTATGAGGAATAGAGTCATTTTCGACATCAAAACCCATCATGCAACAAAGGCATCAGTTCTGTGAAACAGTACATAAACTACTAATACACGATCACTTTCTTTCACCCCTTTCATACTTGTACTATTTTAGTTCCATGCCTCACAAGTTTAGAGGCAATGGTGGATTGATCCACTTACCTACTATGCATTGGTGCCTTCAAATCCTCTTTTCACAGTCCCCTTCAAGCTTATTACAAGGGCTCTTTAATAGAGTAACAATGAGCTCCAAGTGTTGGGCTCTTAGAGAGAGAAAATGAGAAAAATAAATAGCGTGAGAGAGAGACACGCTTAAGTACCCTATTGGATGGGGTGGCAGTCCAAAGATTGACACGCAGAAAGCACCACACATGCAACATAGCAAGTGGGGTGTGTGGCACAATGCATCTGGCAAGTAGCAGTCTTGTTCATACAAAGTGGTAACACAAATGGCGATAACACAAAAGGCGATAACATAAAAGGCGATAACACAAACGACGATAACACAAATGGCGATAACAGAAACAACGATAACATAAATGGCGATAACACAAACGGCGATAACACAAATGGCTATAACACAAACGACGATAACACAAAAGGAGATAATACAAAAGGCGATAACACAAAAAGCGATAACACAGAAGGCTTTAACACAAAAGGCGATAACACAAAAGGTGATAACACAAAAAGCGATAACACAGAAGGCTTTAACACAAAAGGCGATAACACAAAAGGCGATAACGCAAACGACGATAACATAAAAGGCAATTACACAAAAGCCGATAACACAAATGGCAATAACACAAAAGGCGATAGCACAAAAGGCAATAACACAAACGACGATAACACAAACGACGATAACACAAATGGTGATAACACAAACAACGATGACACAAAAGGCGATAGCACAGAAGGCGATAACACAGAAGGCGATAACACAGAAGGCGATAGCACAGAAGGTGATAGCATAGAAGGCGATAAGACAAAAGGCGATAACACAGAAGGCGATAACACTGAAGGCGATAACACTGAAGGCAATACCACAAAAGGTGATAACACAAAAGGGACAGACGGCGGTAAAACTTCTCTTCTCCTCTTCCCATGGCTTTTCACTGCCGCGCAAGCCATTCTAACTGGGAAAAGTTTCAGTCCTTACATGTTACTTTTCGGTTACCCACTAAGATGGTGGTCTTATCAGGACTCACCGAGCGAAGAAGAGAAGTGGCGTCAGGACCAATTTTAGGCTTGACAGGGTGCATATGTGAGGAGGTGGTTTCAGAGCCATCCATGCAGTGAACATCAATGGATTTCCCTTTGATGTCGGAGGAGGAACAAGGGTTTGAGCACCTTTTCCCCTAGTTTTTCTAACCTGAACTAAGATGGTAGATCCAGCCAGGCCGCTTGAGGAGGACAGGGGAGAAGCAAGATTAACTGTTCTGCTCTTCATAGGTGAGGTCACAAATATGGGGATGATGAAGTCCCCAACTTGGACAAAAGAGGAGTAATGGGACCCCATTGCAGTTTTAAAAAGAGAAAGAAGCGAGATGTTGGCCTGCGAACGATCCAAGCCAGTTATAGGGTGGCATGTCCTTAGTGGAGTCGCCAGTAGGTCGGGGCCCGATTTTTCCTCGCACGGACGGTGGGAAAAAAATCCTATCTCAAACAACTGTAGAGGGTCCGTGCGCGCTGCACATTTGTTGGTGTGCGCACACGTGCTCTCTTTTGTATGGATAGGAACCAACAATGAGAAATATTTTACGACAGGGGTGTGTTTAGGTGCCTACCTCATCGTTTGGGGGTTCAGAGACATGCCCAGGCAATTCGCCTCTTAGAACAATTATGAACCCCTCCGGTTGTCTGCCAACGAGGTTTGGACACGAACTCTCCTCGAGCTTTAAAACGTCGCGTTGTTCTCTTATGCTAGAAACTGCAATGTGAATTCGACGATATTCCTCTATAATAGTTCACTCAAACGGGGAGCTGGCTGGCAAAAGAAAGAATGAGGGGAGAATTCGTGACAAGAATCCCTCTATCAGGGCAAACGCTATGCACTCAGGCAATCAGAGCAACTAAAAAGTTAGAACTCTCTCAACTATCGACTCAGGAAGACTCCACCCGAGTGAGTGAGGGAGAGAACGTATGTATTTCTCGTGGATCAACTAAACTATATGGAGAGGAAGTTAGAATGATGGTCCGAGGGTTGGAACTCTTGGGATGACTCTGAAGGGCATTGAATTGAGCGTATAATGGATAACATGATGCTATATGGAGCTGCAGGTTTGCTGCATTTGCGCTTGAAGCACAAAAGGGGAAGATCACAAAGAGAGATGGGACCACATGTTCCATGGCTCCGAGACCCACAGTGCGACGAGAATGAGAGAAAGAAGGGGGAAGAGATGGGGCCACATGTTTTTCGCAGCTGTAGGTTACTGCGTGATGTAAGCAACAAGTGGAGAGAGAGAGAGGAAGAGAAAGAATGAAGAAAGAGGAGAGAGAGTGGGCTTGAGGTGTGGCCTAACCTAAGAGACGGAGAGAGAGAATGGGGCTATGTGATCAGAATGGGCCAGGAGTAGGTTCTCTCTCTGAAATTTTTCTCTCTCCTTGCCGCTGGATCCAAGGGTTAGAAGCAAACGACAAGTGGACATAAGCTTAATGCCTCGATTTCGTTAATGAATGATCCAACCTTTTTACAATTGACCTAAGATTGTTTATATAGAGGACCCACCAAACATGGGTGGATGCTTAAAACTAAGCCAAATTATGATTAAAAGAAATTATAATAAAATCTTTAATTTAAGAATAATGACCAAAATGCCCCTTTAAACCTTTTGTACTAATGACGAAACCATCACTTTCTGTGGGGCCTTTCGCCATTGCCAGATCTTGGGAGCTTTTTCAGATGCTTGTGGCAATGGTTAAGACAATCCATCTTTGTAGTCTTGATACGTGCTTGATTCTGAAGAGTTTGATGTCTTTTGATCATCGTGAGACTGACTTTTTTCGAGGGGTAAAAATCCAGTTAGGTTGTGAACTTTTGCCATCAATGCAATGCAATCCATGGTGCTCCAATCTTTATTTTGATTGCAAATTAAAGAGGAGAGCGTCACAATTGCTTTGCACCAAATTTTGTCCGATTTGGTTATTGCTTGAAGTATTTATGAATTCAAGAGGCCGCTGGAAAAAGGGATTTTGGTGATCGGGAAATCTTGCCTTCTTCAACCTTAGAATTTGTTCCATCTGACCTTAAGTTGAGTGCAAAAGTTGTACCAGCTTGTAGCCCTTTGTGATACGGTCGCATCAGACCTGACCTTGCGACGATCCAATGTACGGATATCAAGTTATTGCTTTACAAAATTCGAGATGTCTTTCTTTCAAAAATCTGATTTTTATGGTTTTGGGCTCATCTTCTCTTTAGAAAAGCTTTGGTTCTGGGTCATGTTATGATACGTGCCACACGTCAAAATGATCTGGTAATCGAGACCTAGCTTGTATCCGAATCCAAACGAGCGACCTGTGGGTGCTTATAGATCAATCAGAGATTTGAAAATATAACCTCCATGATTGGAAACTGGTTTGGTGAGGTTGTACCGCAATAGTGTAAAACCTACATGTTTGGGGTAATTAGGCCCAAAATGTCTCTGGGAGGTCCAATTGAGTCCAAATTTGGTCCCTGGGGGTTTTTCGATGTTTTGGATGCAATGAAAGTGGTCTGGTATTGTTTTTAAGCCCTTAGAATAGGGCTATAGTTATAAGGTCTCTTTCCGGCATGATGAGACAATCTTTGAGAACCAAATTTTATCTTGATCGGGTCAAAACTTATTTGAATGTGACGAAACTTTATGACTGTCCTTCAAGTATCCCAAAATACCTTTTTCATGTCTTTCAAAGCTGTTCTAGAAATTTTCCAAGGTTGCTCAGTTTTAGGCTTATTTTGTAGTGTTTCCATGGTCTGGCGGGCTTGGGTACCAGCAGGACCAGGTTGTTACTGACTCTCTTCTTATTTTTACCAGGGACGTAAGTACGTAAAAAATGACATATAACATATATATCTCAGATAGTTAGATGTTATGTTTCAGATATAAAATCCTCCTTAAACCTTTTCCTAGGGCGGCCTTGGCTTCATAAAAATTTGGTCATACCCTCGACACTTCACTAATGTCTCTAGTTTACGACAGATCAAGGGGGTAGTCCATTTTTCCTGCCTAGCCCCAAGTTGTTAATCTACTAGATTTGAACCCATCAAGAGCCATCAATATCTCGAGGAGCTTTGACGCACGTTTAGTAATATATGATAAACCTTATTATGCCACTCTTACTCTCGAAACAAGCAATCCTGCTCTTGAAAATTTTTACAACACTCCATACTACAAGGAGGTTCAATTCTGCTATGACAAATATAAATATGGGTCACCCTAAGCCTAGTACATACTCATAACCCAAGGTTTTTGCGTCGGGCACAACATAGGACCCTTGGAGTGACGACCCAGATTTTTCTCAGCCAGTTAGAGTGTATGGAAGGATAAGGAGGAAGGAAGAAGAAGAAGGGAAAGCACGCGGCAATAGTAGAGAGCCCAGTGGCTGAGTAGGGAGCTCAGCACCAGCTGTGTAGAGAGCCTAGCGCCGGCTAAGTAGGGAGCCCAGTGCCGGCCGAGTAGAGAGCCTAGTGTTGGCTGTCTAGAGAGCCCAGCGCCGACTGAGTAGAGAGCCCAACATTGGCTGAGTAGAGAGCCTAGTGCCGGCTGTGTAGAGAGCCCAACGCCGACCGAGTAGAGAGCCCAGCGCCGGATGTGTAGAGAGCTTAGTGTCGACTGTGCAGAGAGCCCAGCGCCGGATGTGTAGAGAGTTTAGTGTCGACTGTGCAGAGAGCCCAGCGCCGGTTGAATAGAGAGCCCAGTGCCGGCTTAGTAGAGAGCCCAGCGAGCCCAGCACCGGTTGAGTAAAGAGCCCAGCATTGGCTAAGTAGAGAGCTCAGTGCTGGCTGAGTAGAGAGCCCAGTGCTGACTGTGAAGAGGATCAAGGACCAGTATCGGCTGTGTAGCGCCGCCTGCTCTAACGTGCATGTGTTAATGGTGCGACTTGTTGAGTGCATGCTGTTTGAATGCCACTTGTCAGGATTTTGAAGTCTTTTGGTGCCACTTTGGCAGCCACCCCACCCTCATGAATACTTAAGCCTCTTCTCTCACCCATGCCACTCATTCTCTCTCTCTAAGACACAAGGTTTGAAAAAGTGACTGTTGGTAGGCAGCCATTGTTGGGCGGGTGAGAGCTATGAAAAGAGGAGTGGAGAAGACACCATTGTTGTTTAGGTAAGTAGATCCATCACCATTGCATTGCAGTCATAAGGATGCATGAGGATTTATGCATGTGAAATGAGTAACGAAAGTGTATGTGATGTAGAAAATCCTTACGCCTTGTTCACTAAAAATTGGGGCTTTTGTTCTATGATAATGGTGGATGATGAGAATGAATGTATGATTATTAGATTATGTAAGAAATGCATGTTTGTGTGTACATTGTGAGGGAATGGTTGTTATCATGTTCTTCACCATGAAATGAAGGTTATGGAATGTGTTCTTGAAACATGTCATATGATATTGAGAAATTCCAGAAATATGTGTATCCTTTAAAGAGGTTTTTGAATAGCCAAATGGGGTCCGATTGAATTCAAATCACTGCCATTGAAAATATATATGAGTCTAGTAAAATGTTCCTTTTTTTCCATAATTGAAATTCTTTATGAAAATGAAGTTATATTTCAAAATGTGAAGGTATATCACTACTGACTGTTTTCCTCGATTTTTCACTAATACCACTGTGGTCACTGATTTTAACTAACCAAATGAAGTTCATTTTCGTCCAAACCACATCCATTTGAAAATTTTTTGAATGGGCTAAAACTTTCATGAATAAACTATTTTGAAATTCTTCATAGATTAAACATTATACTTCGTTTTATGAAGGTATGTCACTGTGGGCGGTTTTGATAAAATCCAGAACTTTCACCTTGTTTGGCACAAATTTTTGAACCACCAAATGGAATCCACATGATTTCAAATTTTTTTTTTCAGAAATATATACGTCTTGTCTTAAACTTTGATTTTGAAACCGTCACATGTTGCTTCATGGCTTGAGAGTTGTAGTGATATGAAACAGGGTATATCGCTATCCCTTGGCACCATCGGGTGCAGCTAGTAAACCCTCAACTCTTTGAAATTTTAAGAGGCCAAACGTGTTCCAATTTATTTTCAAACTGATCCCATTTGGAGGATAGGTGTGTTTAGTACAAAATTGGTTTTGGAATCACCATCAAATCCTAAATGGTCTAAAAGTTATGACCTAAATGGTGAGCGCATGTCTTTGCCCTTGATGACATGAAATTGAGCGTTAAGGCTTAACTGAAATAATATCATTATTATTATGGTACTGTCATTATGATATTGCTTAAATATGATATGCCACTATCAAATGGTATCATGCTGCTTGTGTGATATGTGAATGGATACCTATTGTATGAATGATGGTATCATGCTGCTTTTGTGATATGTAAATAGATACCTACTGTGTGAATGATGGTATCATGCTGCTTATGTGATATGTGAATGGATACCTACAGTGTGAACGATGGTATTATGATGCTTATGTAATATGTGAATGATGGTATCATGTTGTTTATGTGATATGTGAATGAATACTTACTGTGTGAATAATGGTATCATGCTGCGTATGTGATATATGTATGAGCACCTACTGTGTGAATGATGGTGTTGTCCACTACATGTTGGAAAGGGTACCAACTGTGTGAATGATGGTGCTGGCAGCTGCGTCTTCCCCTAACTATCCACGATAAGACGAGGATTAGGATGTGAGTAATTGGGAGGGTCACGCCCCTCAAATTGATATGGGCACTATGCATTGGGTCATCCAATGGTAGTGTAACGCTCTCTCGTCAGAAGGGCATAAGGAGAGGTTCGAGTCTTGCAAAGCCACTACTTATCGAAAACCCCAAAGCACGCTGGGGATATGTTTGTGTGCGTGAGGGAATTACGAAGTGGGGAACTCACTTGTCATTGTCCTCCCTCTTGAACAAGGGTAGAAGTTTCAAGCATCTGGATTGGCTTAACCTGAACGATGGGGCTTCTACGTCGGGAGTAGGGTATTATTAGTTTTGTGACTGTGATCTGTTATCCTTACTGTTCTACTTTAAGTAATGTGATTGTGAATCATGCACTGTATATTAAACTGCTTTTATCATATTACTGTTAAAATGACGAGAAGCATATTGGAGGATTTCACTTGATACCTCATGAATATATGTGCATTGCAATTTATTATTACTGTTATGCTAGCTAGAATGCATTGGTGTAGATATGCTTACTAGGCTTTTAGTTCATTCCATCTTAATTTCATAACTGTAAAGTGAAGGGTGGTGGCATCTGTGCTAAAGGTGGGTGGCAATTTGGGAGTTGAAGTTCGAAATTAAGAAGTTTGAATAGCATCTTCCAAAGACCTTCACAGTATGTTTTAGTGGTTTTAGCAGCACAATGGATACTTTTTTCTGTATATTTTGGGCCAGTAGTGCCTTGAAGTAAATTGTAAAGACTCTTTGATATTGAATATAATGAGATGGTTGTTCTTTTGGACTGTTATTTGTCTGTTGTATGAATTTATTCTAGTTTTCTTTCATGGTTTTCTCTTGATTCCGTGTTTTATGCGTTTAGCCACTCTCACTTGAGTGACGTCCGTGAATTTCGGTCACGATCCCGCTCTCTGTCGCCCTTCGATAGGGGTCATGGGGTGGGGTCGTGACACTTGGAAATAGGGACAACCGCAACAATTGTGGAATCGATGAATGCCAAACAAGAAAAACACAATCGGAGATGGTTAGGGTGCTCATGCACCTTCATAAAGGACTATGAGAGATTGAAGGGGCTAATCAAGTTCGTCTTCACAGGTATTCAAAACCCAACTCCATAAACCCTGCTCCTCCATCCCAACAAATGGTAGACTTCATACAATTATCATGCGAGACTACTCTCGAAACATTACGGTTGTCGGACACCGGACAAACAAGTATCAACTTGTTACCTGAGATCTCCAACTGCACAGGAATTTCAAAAATTACAATTTCAAGTGAGCACACACACAAACTAGTTGAAGACCATCTCGCCCAACTCGATTTGAGTAGCTGGAGAGTGACCCATGGTACGGGTCATTTTTTCTCAAACTCTCAAGGGGGCCAAATTGGTCTCTCACCCTGATGACCTCTAATGTGTTGGAAGGCTTTCAGTAGGACCAACAAACATCGGTGCTAAAAAACGGGTAGGCATGGGGTATCCCCCAGAGTGCCCCGCCCTCGTCCTTTCCTATCACCTCATCTAGTCCCGTATGGGATACTATTTCTAAAAACGATAAAAATCTCAACAAATCCAATAAAATTCAGATTTTGTTAAAGAAAATGTTTTTAAAAGCATAAAAATTTCAAACAAATCCAAAAATCCTATAATGGAAAGTTCAATCCCTGGTGACGAGCTAGACCTCTCCATCTCAAATCAAACAAATACCGAAACCGAAAGTGATTCCGAACTAGAAGGGCTCAGGTTCCATGTCGAACAATTCAAGCAAAATTTTGATGGCAACTCGACAGTTGTTGTTGAAGAGACGTTGGATGTCAATCTCAGTTATCTCACCTGAAGAGTAAGATAAATGGTGGCCGTCCTCAAAGAAAATCGAGATGTCTTCGCTTGATCATACAACGACATGTTTTGACATGATCCCGTCCTAGTTGAGCATGACCTCAACATACAGGATGAGGAAAATCCTATCAAATAGAAGGCCTGACGACTAAAGACCCACCTGGAACTTAAGAAAAAAGAGGAAATCAATAAACTGTTAAAGTCAAACTTCATTGTGCCTGTCAATTATCCCGATTGGCTGACCAATTTGTTGTTGTCCCCAAGAAGGACAACTGAATTCCAATGTGTGCCAACTTTAGGGATTTAAAAAAGGCATGTCCAAAAAATGATTTTCCCCTACCTAATATAGATACCCTATTCAACAATACTGTTGAAAATCAGTTACTACAATTTATGGATGGTTTCTCAAGATACAACCAAATTCGTATGGCTAAGGAAGACCAGATAAAAACATCTTTCATTACACCATAGGGAACCTACTGTTATCAAATAATGCCCTTCGGACTCAAAAATACTGCAGCAACTTACCAATGGGCAATGACCGTTATATTCCATAACATGATGCATATAAACATGGAAGACTATGTGGACGACATCCTAGTAAAGTCCAAGACTAGGGGTGACCACCAAGCTGACTTAAAATCGGTATTCAAGCGACTCCGAAGATGTCAACTCAAGCTCAACCCCATGAAATGTGGTTTCGAAGTCTCTTTGAGAAAATTGCTGAGATTCATAAGCAGTCATAGGGGCATCGAAGTGGACCCGTAAAAAATCTGGGCTTTCACCGACATGCCACCTCTCAAAAATATAAGGGAAATACGGGCCTGCAAGGAAGAATACAAGCCATAAGGCATTTCATATTGCAATTAGTCAACAAATGTGAACCCTTCAACTGGTTATTAAAGAAAGATATGCCATTTGAATGGGATGAAAAATGTCAAGAAGCTTTTGAACGAATAAAACATTACTCGACCAATCCACCGCTATTAAGCCCACCTGTTCCCAACAAACCCTTGTTCTTATATCTCTCTGTGAAAAATAAGACCATGGGGGCTATGTTGGGCAATATGACGACCAAAGAAAGGAACACACCATTATTATCGAAGTAAGACCTTGGTCGACTACGAAACCTGGTACACAGATGTTGAAAAACATTGCCTCACTTTAATTTGGGCAACTCAAAAGCTAAGGCATTATGTTTTATCGCATATCATAAAACTCATCTCAAGGATAGACCCGCTAAAGTATATCATAAAAAACCTGATTTTCAACGGCTGGCTTGCAAAATGGCTATGCTCCTAAGTGACTTTGAAATCGACTATGTTACCCAAAAGTCAATCAAGGAGCAAGCGATAGCTGACCACTTAGTAGAGCATGCACTCTCTGGTAATACCCCAAACAATACCGACCTACCTGATGAAGACCTCTTTGACATTGATGATTTGACTTGGGAGCTACCCTTTGATGGTGCGAAAAATGAATATGGGGCAGGAGTGGGCATTATTCTATGCTCACCTGAAAGGATCATGATTCTTATCGCCGTGAGACTTAAATTTTTTAGGCATCAACAACATAGCCGAATATAAAGCCTTGATAATAGGGCTCGAAAGTGCGATCGAACTCTGAATCGAAAAAATTACAAGTTATCAGTGATTTCCTCTTTGTGATAAGTCAAAGCCAAGGGGCATGGAAGGTACGCAAAGAAAGATTGGTTCCCTACTACGAGACTGTGGAGCGTCTAGTTTGAAATTTCAAAGAAATCACCTTTTAGGATGTGGCAAGGGCCAACAAAAAATTTGTAGTTACCCCTGCCACCCTAGGCTCCATGGTTAGTATCCCTCTAGGGACAGATGTCAAACCCTTCTACATCAAGCACAAACATGATCCCTCTCTCCCAAAGAAGAATGAAATGGAAGAGATTGACGAAAATGAAGAAGAAGTGGGGAAATATTTGCCGTAAATGAATAAGGCCAAGTAGACGCCAAGTCATGGTACAATGACATACTCGCCCTTCTAAAAAGTAATGAACATCCAGAAGGTGCAAGTACAAATAGCAAGGAAGCCCTAAGAAGATTGCGACCAAATTTTCAAGTAATCCTTTGATGGAGCCCTTCTAAGATGTGTTGATCATCCATAAATCAATAGAATCCTCACCGAAGCACACAATGAAGGAGGACATCCTGGGGCAGCTGCACTCGCCCAGAAATTAGGCGTTAAGGATATTACTACACTACCATGACTGAGGACTATTGGAAACAAGCGAAAAGTTGTCCTAAATGTCAAATGTATGGGGACCTCATTCACATGCCATCCATGCCTCTGAATTCAGCACCACCAATATGGCCTTTTGCAAGATGGGCCCTTGATGTCATAGGAATGATATCTCTTAGAGCATCAAATGAAAATACGTTCATTCTAACTGCCACTGAATACTTCACTAAGTGGGTGGAAGATGTCTCCTACACAAAAATTGAAGGATGGCATGTGGCTTAGTTCCTCAAGAACAACATCATTTTACTGATTCACAGTCCTAGAAGCAATCATCAAGTACAATGGGATAAGCTTTAAGAATGATACTGTCACAAGGGTATGCAAGAAATTTGACATAACCCAGAAATTTTCAGCCCCCTACTATCCACAAGGAAATGGCCAAGCTAAGGCCATCAACAAAGCCCTTCTCAAGATCATCGATAGAACCATAGAGAATGATAAAGATTGGCAAGAAAAATTACAAGAAAAAATTCATTGGTCTACAATATGGAGGTAGTCACGTCTATCGAAATCGGTATCTCTTCCTTCAAGATACTTGCTCATTGTGCTTTATATAATAATGGAATACACAAAGCATGGTTAACCTCCTTTCTCACTCTAGATGAGAGGCGACTCTGGGCCTACAACACAATGCGAAGCTATCACAAGCACATCGAACAAGCCTACCTAAGGAAGGTTATTCCAAGACAATTTTAGGTTGGCAAAATGGTATTGAAAAAGATATTTCATTCATATGCCAACCCTCACCCATTGGGAAAATTCAAACTTAACTGTGAAGGACCTTTCGTGGTAACCAAAGTACACCCAAGAAACTCTTGCACGTTAAGAAATCAAGATGAGTTGGAAATACCCGACCCTTTCAACATCTTATACGTTAAGAAATACTACCCATAGGGGGCACCAAAAAAGAAGAAACAGAAAAAAATCAAAAAGAAAATAGAAAAGAAGAAAGAAGAAAGAAGAAAGAAGAAAGAAGAAAGAAGAAAGAAGAAAGAAGAAAGAAGAAAGAAGAAAGAAGAAAGAAGAAAGAAGAAAGAAGAATGAAGAATGAAGAATGAAGAATGAAGAATGAAGAATGAAGAATGAAGAATGAAGAATGAAGAATGAAGAATGAAGAAT
>NW_006499973.1:5098781-5109340 GCF_000471905.2 Amborella trichopoda | reverse complement strand
TCTACTAATAACACCAGGCTGACAGTAGGGCAACGTGAGATTTAACCGTGACGCTTCGTGAGCAATGCCTGGTTGGTGAGGTGTGAGAAGGTTTAAATGTCACGGTCAATGAGGCATCATTGTGGTGATACATGGCCGAGTAGCTGGGCGGCATGCTGCTCGGGAAGTAGCAAGCTTTGATGAGCCTAGGCCCTTCAAAAGAGGGCTAGGCAAGAGAGCGTGAGGGCAGCTTTTTTTCCCTTCTTGTGACAAAGCCCCCTTTCTTGATGCTCCTTTGTGTGGAGGCAACACGGAGACTTCATTTTCTTTGAAGGACTTGGCCGGTGAGCGATGCCCGCTACAGGGGCTGACTGCTTGACACCAACCTTCGGGGTGTGCATGGGCGTTGGGCGTCCTTGTGAAGGTGTTCACCTGTGCGGAGGCGACGATGGACCCGTGACAAAGGGCAAGTTGGTTGCTCCGGGGCTCCTATGTTTATGCGAGACCCACGGCATGAGGCCTGCAGCTGTGTATGAGTCGCTGGGGGCCTGTTGTCACTGTTGGTGGGGGCGGTGCGCCTAGACTTAGCACGTGTATTACCCCCTCCTAGGAGTGCCCGGCTCTTTATGAGAAAGAGGAGGAGGAACTCGCTCTCATCTCCAAAGCATGCTTGAAGAGGGTGATACCCTCTCCGAGAGAAGGCCACCCCGGTAAGTGTGTGGCAGAGTTTGTGGAGGGATTTACCCCAGAACGGATGTACATTTTTTTCTTGTAGTTACTAATTGTAACCACAAAGTTGTAATCCTTTTGTTCATGGAATAAAAAGAACTCCTTCCTTTTTAGTTTGCCTCTTTGGTTGCTGCTCCTTTTTTTTATATGTGGAACGGTGTAGTCCTTTCCTTGCTGATGATGGGGATAAGGAATGGCCAATGAAGTGCTTGTTTTGCCCGTGGGGTAGTCGCTACTTGCCGTGTGATGGTTGGGCTGCCCTTGCGGGTTTTCACCCCAACCCTTGGGGAATGTGTCGTTGCCGACTTTCGTGAGACCCCGCATTTTTTTTTTGGGGACCTCAGAGGATCCCGCATGTGGGCGAGACAAGGAATGAGGTTCGCTTACTCACAAAGGAGAATGGTGTAGGGGCATGCCCCGGGCACTCTGAGTGGGCTCGTGTTGTAGGCAGGCCGAGTGGGGTTGGATTGCATGTGTGAGTGGCGCTTGGACAGCGATGGTCATGACGTTTTTGATGGGCCGTTACTAGGTGAGAGAGGCAGCATCGATGTCATACAACGACTCGATTACGTGCCCTTAGTGCTTCCTCGGGACCAAGCATAATCTTTGTACATGTGGCACGTTTTGCGTCATGTGCTGTTCGTGATCGTACCTTCGAGGTGCGTGGCGCTGGCTCGTGCGATGGTTCGATTTGCAGGCTGGCGATGCCTTGGTGCCCGGCCTTCGATGCTTCGCTTCGCATACCGATGACATTCCTCTGTGATTAGAAGGTAGTTCACCCGTTGATTGGTCCTTCTGCTGCCGGACTTATGAAAGGAGGGTGCTTGCTTTTCGCTCCTACCCAGGGGCTGCATCCCAAGTAAGAGCAATCACCCTTTGTGCCTTTCGCTCAGGCCTCCTTCTGAAGCAGCACGTTTTTAGCAAGGACCATGGCTGGCAAGAGTCCGCGTTCTCCTCTAGGTAATGCCGCTTACTTGGGTGTGGTCACGTGGCTGATGCACTGTTTCTGACTTGACCCTTTGACTTTTTCTTTTGTGGAGCGAAGCATGTGAAGGCGGAGGTTTTTTACTTGGCATCTCAGCCGTTTGATGTCGACAGTCAGTACGAGGTGGGTGAGCCCTCATTTGCGCCTCATGAGTCTTTAGTTGCTGGGGGTGGGAGGGGAACTCCTAGCACACCTCCTCTAGCTTCCTTGAGTTCCCCGGTTTCATCTTTGTCGGGGTCAAGTTCTAGGGCATCGACCATAAGGTGCAAGCTCCAGGCAGGGCTCCAATGGATGAAGGCATGCCCGCTCTCCGACCTTTAGGAGAGGATAGAGAGCGTTGAGGCCTGTGCAGCCAGCTTGCAGGTCGTGGACCCTGATGCGGTGGCCCTCAGCTGTTTAAGATGGCTTATGCAAAATCTCATAGATTGGGGAGCTGAGGCCCAATTGCGTGAGACCTCGGTGAGGGCGACGACTCATGAGGCGCTTTACTTCCTTGAGGGAGAGACTGGCCACGCAGGAAGCCCTTGCGGAGGTGCATGAGGAAAAGAGGGAGCAGATCGCCTCCCAAAATGCCCAGCTCGTGAGTGAGGAGGCAGAGGTGTGCCACAAAATCTGGGCTTTCGAAGATGAAATTGGCTGGCATCAAGCCCGCCTAGCTGACCTGGTTCAGCGCTGCCAATGCTACCGGGAGGCGATGACTTTGCACTCTCTCCATTTGGAGGAGTTAAACTCAGAGGCAACAACAGTTGTTGCCAACTCCGAGTTGGTTGCCTCGGATATTGCTCGTGAGGAGGAGGTGTGAATCACCCTAGGGGAGGTAGAAGAGCTGAAGACAAGGATGCGGGAGGCACTCAGCCGCTTTTGATTGTTGCCTTCTCTCCCCCCTTTTTCTTTGTAGGGCCGACAACTCATCTAGACTATGTAACCTCATTTATATGTGAATAAGACATCAATTTTTTTTCTTATTCTTTTGCGTTTGATGTGTTTGAGTTTTCTTTCCCTTTTTCTTTTCCCGTCTTTTGTTTTGAATTATGTGTTTCCCCATTTTCTGAGGAAGGGGCGGCGATTTGCGAGAGTTCAGACGCTTATCGGGAGGGTATTTGTATGCCTTTCCGGGGTGCCGCAGCGTGGTTGTGCTTTTAGGGGATGCTTTTAGAGTCATACCTCCATGACTGCAATAAGGTCTGCTTAAAGTCCTGCCCTTGGGACTGATAGTAGCATGCGCCTTTAGGTCCTTACGCCCTCATAGGGAGAATCTTGAGGGATCATTGTGGTGGAACGCTGACTTTCCTCGGTGAAAAGGACTTGCCTGGGGATAAAGTCGCGTAGGGTAGGTTGAGGGGGTAAGAGCTCCGCCTCATATGGGTGTAGGGGAGACTGGGCATCTTGGATTAGTGCGACTAGCTCCTCCTTGTCGTGTTTCTCTATTCCGAGCGGGCAGGGTTCTTGTGCATGCGGTGCAAGTGTCACACTCGCACGATGAGTCGTGTTGCCGCTGGTGTTCTTCGTTGTTCGATGGGCATGATGTACCTACCATGGTGCCGAAGCGTCAGAGGTAGAAGGCTTGGAAGTGCTGGTAATAGGGCTTTGAGCCCGCTTTGTTCTCGGATGGGGATGAGGACATGGATGGGGTGTTCTGCTCCGGGACAGGGCTTGCTCATCAGTCAAGGTTATCCATTTGTCTTGGATGTATCCTTGAAGGATGTCTAGAAATCCGTAGCAATGGCACAAGTCGTGGCCACTCAACTGGTGGTAAGGGGGCACGGGGCACGATCATCTCGTGCTACACCATTGCGTTGAAAAGAGTAGGGAGCCAGCAGGGCTGTGGCTCGGCCTCAGGTGCTTCATTGCCCAGCTGTTTGTGGATCATGACCACATGAAAAGCCTTGGGTGTCTCGAAGGCCTTCTTGAG
The DNA here is from genome assembly GCF_000471905.2 of Amborella trichopoda. The sequence goes on along the minus strand of NW_006499973.1, from coordinate 5,105,735 downwards.
GTTCTCCAAATTGATTTGTCCCTTTTGGATTAGGGCTTCAATATAGTCTTTGAGCCCGATGCAGTCCTCCACGGGGTGCCTCAGCATTTGGTGGAACATGCAATAGTTGGGATGACCAATCCATTCTGCCTGGTCCGGCTATTTGCTAGGAGGAAGGGTCACCATGTCTTGCTCAATCAAAATGTTGAGGAGGGTTGGCACCCATGCCCTATTGAAGCTGTACTGTTGATTACATTTTCGCCTGAACTCTTGAGTACGTTGGTTGTTAGGCGGCGGAGGTACCCTGTTGTAATTCTGCTTTTGGGGTAGTTGCTGCTATGCCGACCCCTGAATTCGCGACTGCAGGCCCCTGGAAGTGTTCAACATCCATAAGGGGGCTCCATTGGGTTTGGGTTGGGAAGCGGTCGCAACTGCCGCGCTGATCAAATTCTTGGGTTAATCGGCGCGGGGGTTAGTTTTGCTGCCTCTGAATTGGCCCCCTGCTGAGGTTTGGGTCGAGTCTCCACCATGATGCTTCAACAAGCTTTTGATTTTGGCTGCTTTAGTGATCATTTCGGAGAAGATGGTGGGGTTGGAAGCCTCAACATGTAGAGATATTTCTCTCCTCATGTTTCTGACACATGTATGGACGGCTTCCACCTCGCTCATGGGGTTGGTTTGGCACATTGCGAGGTCTCTCCACCGCTAGATATATAGGCCCACTGATTCATTGGGGTTTTGGGCCATGGTGAGGAGTTCTATGGCCTGCACATCCAGCTCTATTCATAGAAGCATTTGTAGAAGATTTGTTCCATCTTCCGTCAAGGGTGGACCGAGTTGGGCAGCAGGAGGGTGTACCATTTGAAAGCAGGCCCAACCAGGGTCTCCACAAACTTTTGAAGCCACAATTTGGAGTCTGAGGTTGACTCCTGGTAGGTCTACACGAAGTGTGCTATTTGCTGTTGAGGTGAGCTTATGCCATCAAAGGTTGGTAACCTTCCCTTTTAGTACCTGATAGGGAAGGGAACCTGATCAATAGAAGGCGGGTAAGGCTTTTGGTACGGGAGACTATCCCGCACCCTTGGTACCTGCATCTCTTAGATGCTTATGTTGATCATCCGCTGGACGTCCTCCTGCATAAACATGGATGACGCCACTTGAGGAGCCGTGTTGAGTTGGACTTCCAACAAGAGAGTAGGATTCGCAGACCTCGGCACTGGAGCCGGAGGGGGAGGCTAAGGCCTTTCTTCCTCCCTGAGTGGTGGTTTAGACGGAGAGTTGGTTTCTTGGTGGGAGGAGACAGTTGACAATGCCTCCTCGAGCCCTTTGAGCCTATCTTGGATGCTACTCAGAAGATTCTCAAGGCAGGCTATCGAGTTTTCAAGCTCTCCATGCTGTCTTACCGCCATGACCTCGATGGGCAGGTTTGAGTAGGGCAACTTGTAGGGAGGTGTGACTTGTCCTCTTCATGCTCTGGTCGGGGACCCTGGAGAGCAGAGGTTGGTCTTGCCCCGACTGGGCTCGGGCCTGCTTGAGGGCCCTGGTAACTACGGGTTTGGGGTGACTTTGAGGCCCGACCGTCGTCGGTCTTGGTGTTTGAAGGCCTTGGAGCCCGTCTTCCTCCATCGGCTCTTAACGGCCTTGGGGCCAAAGATCTGACGAAGCGGGGTCACCTTCTTGTGCCCCAACAACATTAGAGTGGGCGACGCTGCCATCCTCGGGCTCCTTCATATCCTGAAGGAGGTGGAACCAGTTTTGGCTGGCGAGATCCTTTGCAGTGGAAGACATCACCTTTCGTGGGAGTAGGGGAACCTCTATTTCCCTAGCTTGCTTGAGCCGCAGGCCTTGATAGACTTTCCCATAGAATTGAAATCGAGTCCAGTCCTCCTCCCGGCAGGCCAGTTCTATAGATGCATGGGAATAGTCGACAAGTTGAGGTAGAGTGAGACATCAAGGAAGGAGAACTTCATAGGTGGCAGTGGAGTTTGAGGGCCGCTGTTGGCTGGGAATGTGGTGTGACCGCTGGTCACAGGTGATGTCCTTTCCATCCTGATTTCGTGCTAAGGGGTGGCTTGTGGACGTACAAGGCGCAATTCGGGGAGGATGGTGCTTGGAGGGAACTTCTTTCAGTACCATGTGGTGGGTGGTATAGGGGCGATGGGCACAACGATGGGTGTTCAGCCTTTCCCGTTGTCGAGAACTTCCTTGGACCTGCATGTGTTTGCACAATCCACAGTGGTATTTGGGGTGGCCATAGGGCCAATCCCTTGTGTGGTGAGGGGCGGAGTGCGTGTGACAACCGCCCGTTTAGCTGGTGAGGCCATCGGGCCCCCAGAGTGCATGTGCACCTGTTTGGTGGAATCTAATTGTCTCGGGAGTCACGTGGTAGTCGGGGGTCGGTTCTCAAATTGCATCGAGCCGTGGAGCTGACATGCACAATGTGGGTGGCGTGAGAGCCACCAGCGCCATGCCTGGGTCGAGAGTGACCCGAAGCGGTTTGAGAAATCGGGGTAGGCTGCTGCCTGCCCTGATTTACTATCATTGCGGTTAGGTCGCCAGAGAGCTTGTAAACATAGGTACGTGCAGTAGAGTAACCGTGCGAGCTAGCATGGTGATTGCCAACGGGTGATATGTGCGCGGGGGTGCCAGCGTTGGTGATGATCCTGCGTGATGTGGGCGGGGTAGCCTTTCGGCTGTCTGCAGTGACGATAGTCTCGTTAGGACCAACCGAGTGAGGAGGAGGGGTGGCATAGGGGCCGCTTTGGGACCAGTGGCTAGGGGTGTGCTATTAGCAACAGGGTGCTTTAGTGAGGGGGCGACATGTGACGACCCAAACTTTTTCCAGCTAGTTAGAAGGCATGGCAGGATAGGGAGGCTGAGGTAGAGGCCCACGTCGGTTGGAAGTACCAGTGCCAGGTGAGTTGGAGAAGAGGCCAGCGCCTGTTGGAAGAGCTAGCGCCAAGTGGATTTTTTTGGAGAAGAGGCCAGCGCCGGTTGGAAGAGCTAGCGCCAAGTGGATTTTTGAGAAGAGGCCAGCACCGGTTGGAAAGGCCAGCACCGGTTGGAAGAGCCAGCGTTGGGTGGATTTGTGTGAAGCTGCCAACGCGGGCTGCATAACACCGGATGTGTTTTGTCGTGTGTACCGGCTGTGTTTCGTCGTGCATGTACAAGTTTTATCACCGGGTGTGTTTCTACTGTGAGTGCATTCCATGTGGCACAAGCATGCTCTAGCCCATAATGATGATGTCCCCCCATGTTTGCTCTCTCTTTCTCCTCTTGCATGCCACTTGTCAATTACATGCTTCCATCTCATGATGTTGTCCCCCATGCTTTCCCTTTCTCTCTCTCTCTCTCCCCTCATGCATATCCTTTAGTTTTGCATGAATGTCACTTGTCCCATGCTGTCCTTTCCTCTTTTTTTAAAGAGCTTTGGCCCCTTTTCTCTCCTACGTTTTGCTCTGTCTCCCTCTCTAGAACACTTAGAGCTTCAAGCTTTGGGAGATTGACCTTTGAGGATGAGCTTGGTGGAGGGTAAACTTGGAGTTCTTGTGAGGTAAGTGTATCTCTACCCCCTTGCACCAAGTTGTATGAGGCATGAATTAAAGCATGAAAAACGTTAAATGGTGATGAATTGAAGCATGATTTCAAGCTTGATTTTTTGGAATGAGATTGCATAGGAATTGTATTAGAAGAATAGAGTTGTATGTGTGTTGTTGTGCTCTGTTTTTCCAGGAATTTAGTCATTCTTTGTGTATCATGCTATGCACTGTTGTTATATCAGTTGAATTTGAAAGTTTGTGAGTTGTTGCTCTTATGAATCTAGTTTAGGCCTGTTTTGGTCTCATGTTGTTATCATGCATAATTTATAAGTTGCAGAGTGATCCTTGATGCATGACATGGCTTGACTGTCAAAATCCAAAGACTGTTCATATTTTTATATCACCTGTTTGACCCATCAAATGATCTCAGAATCATCTCAAATCACCACCATTGGAAAGATCTATGAGTTTAGTTTCATCTTAATACTTATTTCTATACGCGATTCTTGATAGATTGGAGGATATGATATAAAATGTGCGTGCACATCACTGTTAGCATACTGTTAAAATTGCCAGAAATATTACTTCTATTGTACTGAGACTTTGCTTGACTTATCAAAGTCCAAATGACACAAAAATACTTCCTTTGGGAAGATATACAAGTCTAGTAAAATGTTGGTGTTTGGTTCCTGTCAAAATTCCTTACGAAAATGAAGATATGTTTCGAAAAATATGGGTTGGTTACTATTTGATTGTTTTTCTAGATTTTACACTAACCCTGCTGTGATCACAGGTTTTCACCAATCAAAAGAAATCCATTTTCTATAAAACCATAGCATTTTGAAAGATATCAGAGTGTACTAAGAATTTTATGTAGAAATAATTTTGAAATTCGTCTGGGATTAAAAGTTATTTACCATTTTACGAAAACATATCTCTGTGGAAAGTTTTGGTAAAAGAACAGATTTAATGCCTTTGATGTTACTGAGTTGGACTGACCAAATGTGTCCATTTTATTCCAAACCATTGCCATTTGAACGGTTTATGAGTTAGCTGAAATTCACATGTTGAGAACATTTTGAAATTCCTTCTTTATTTTGAGTCATGGATAAAATTTCAAAGACATGTCACTGTCCTCACTGGATAGCAGATTTCAGAGGAAGAGTCTCTTCTCTTGGGCACTTTTGAAGGGCCAAATAAGATCCAATTACTTTCAAACCACCCCTATTTGGAAGATAGATGGGTCTAACATAAAATTGTTTATGGAACTGTCTTTAAACTCTAAACAAATCAAGAGTTATGGCCTTGCTTTGATAGGATATCACTGTCTAAAATTACAAGAAATGCTATCAGGTGACACTGATACTATTACTTCGTGATACTGACCCTGTCATTACGTGATACTGATATTGTTGCTCTATGCTACTGAAATTGTCATTTTGTAATGTTAACCTGGCCGTTATGTGATACTGATATCTGACCGCTACACAATGGATCCTCCATTGGTAGTGATCCCTCCGTCTGATTTTGTAAGTGTGAGCATGGACTTATCGCACAATGATATATATGTGATATTCTGTCAGACTCTGTAAGTGTGAGCATGGACTTGCAGCATCTTGACATGTGTGCATGGATTTGCTACATGATCCTTCCCTGACTCCCCATGATAGGACGAGACTCAGAATATGAGTAGTTGGGAGGGTCGCGCCCCTCAGATCTATGTATGGTAGTGTACCGCCCTCTCGCCAAAAGGGCACAAGGAGAGGTTAGTGTCTTGCAAGGCCTCAGCCTATCAAAAACCCCAAAGCTCGCTGGGGACTGTGTGTGTGTGTGTATGAAGACATTACGAAGTGATGTTCACTTGTCATTGTCTTCCGTCCTGAGTGATAACAGAAGTTTTAAGCAATGGGATTGGCTTGGCCTAATGAATAGGGATTCTACTTCAGGAGTAGCTTGTTTCTGTTCTGCTTATTCGAATTCCATATTCTGTATGAAAATCTGAATGTATCTGTACAACACTTATAAATACTCTGACGTGTGACCACATTCTATGAAACAAATGTGTATTCTGACAAATCATGGACATATAATTATGTACTTACTGATAGTCCGGAATGTAAGGGCAGTGATATACTTACTGAGCGTATTGCTCACTCTGCTTATTTCATCCGTGTAAAGAACTAGTACTTGATTGCATGTGGCGAGTGGTGGACCGGTGATAGTAGGTGTTTGGAGTTCAAGCCGGTTCAGGACATTCTTCTTGACTTTGTAGGTGTCTGGTGGCATTGCCACATGTTGTTCTTTTGATGTAATATTTTCAGATGAATATAAGGCTTGTAAACGTCGAACTTTATTGTAAAGATTTTTTAGGGATAAATGAAGTTAATGGTTTAAATTTATTCAGTTTCTGTCGCTTGATGTATGAGTTTTACTTTTTTTCGTGGTTTGCTTTGATTCCTCACTTTTAATACGTGTTGATGCCACTCCTACCTGAGTGACACACATGACCTCTGTGTTTGTGATCCCGCACTCTATCGCCCTTCGGTATGGGATGGCGGGGGTCAGGGAGCTGGGTTGTGTCACAACAGTAGAGTAGCCTGCACAGTGGGCATAGAGGGGTCTCCCCCCTGTCGCTGGAAGAGGTGGGAAGAGGAGCTTGAGGGTCTGTGCCCTGAACGTCCTCGGTCGAGGCCGAGATGGCAGCATGGAGGGCACACATGGGAGGGAGGACCAAACGGTCGAGGCTCTTCATGAGTAGCCATGGGTATGGGAATGTTGAACTCCCCAACCTAGAGGAAGAGGGATAAGCAGATCCCATAACAAAAGTTAAAAGAGGAGAAAGAGAGGTTGGTACTTGAAGACGGCGCAAGCGAATGACAAGCTGACGTGTCCCCAGTAGAGTCGCCAGTTGATGTCGGGGGTCTTGGTTTCCCTCCGTGCGGGTAGGTGTAAACCCTCTCTAGAACAACCTAGGAGGTCCGGCACGTGATGCACGAGTGGGGCCCCATGCTAGCAGATAAGAGGTCGACAGTGAGAGATTTTTACCACTGGAGTGTGAACGCCCTTGCGCCGCTTTGGGGGTTTGGGGACAAGCTCAGGTGGATGGCCCTCTTAGAGCATTTACATAGCCCTTTGGCTATTCGTCAGTGTGGTTTGCACGAGATCCCTCTTCAAGCTTACAACCTCTCTCCTCTCAGTCTTTCTATGCTTTTGGGATGGGATCCGAATGTCCCTCCTCCTTGGTCGCCCTTTCGAAGGGGATGTAGGGAAACCCAAGAGACGAGGCATGTGGGCTTGCTCATGTCTGTGGGTTCGCGGGTGAACACAGGCTGTCGCGTGGATGGGAGTCACACATGCAGAGGTGAGAGTGAGTGAGTGAGAGAGAGAGAAAGAGAGAGAGAGAGAGAGAGAGAGAGAGAGAGAGAAGTAGTACGTC